>CM032490.1:5900044-5960043 GCA_019059595.1 Marasmia exigua
GAAAGGTTACTATAGTGTACCAAGACTATTTAAATGATAAGGATTCTTGGTCAAGTTAATTGATAAATATTTTGAGTTGTTATTCATAGTAGTCTATTAACTTTCATAATTGTATTTTTTTTCTCGATTGAAACTCTGTAACATCATCAATATTTGAAAAGAGTAACTACTGAGTTTCTTGCTGGTGTCTTCTCAGTAGAAATCGACATTCCGAACCAGCGGTAGATATTATGTACCTATTTTGACATTCATAAGTGTTCTGTGTGGACCTAAATTGAATAAATAATTTTTTATCTTTATCTTTTATCTTTTATTCCTGCCCACCCGGGGGCGCCAATGTTTCGTACTTTGGTGGTGCGAAATGGAATTTACAACGTAAACTCAGGTTTTCAAAAATCTATTTAATTCGCTTCAGAGCGTTACAAAAGTGTGTTCTCTTGGAGAATATGGATGAAGAAGGGGTACATAAAAATGCCGTAGGAGGGCGCTGGTTACCGACCCCCCGAAAAGGTGCCATATCACTAAACGCCTATAGTCCGGTGAAAGCAATTGCGAGGCGACATATCCATAGCGATTCAGGCGCTAACAAATAGTATACTGTATAGGTGTTTGGTTTGCCGAGAGTTTGTAACCCCGAAATTGTTTAAAATAGATCCGGTTTGGTAGCTAAAAATTAAAATCAATTGGCGTCGCTAGTGTGCCCTACCCGTCACCTTAAACAGACCAAACACTTGTAAAAATAATATCCTCCAAAATCCTCACGCTAAAAGTGGCCGCTTTTGGCGGTTATCAATTCTTCGCGTACAAAAACGGACCCGACATTTGTGCATGGTTATTTAATAAATAGTATAAGTGTTTGCCTAGAGGTTGTAATCACGAAATTGTTTAAAATAGATCCGGTTTAGTAGCTAAAAATTAAAATATCTCCTTTCCGTGATGCTAGTAATTATATCTATGTATTAAATAATGTGTAAGTATGTATATTTATAGTCTTCTTATTCTCTTTATTAATAATATATATATATGGACAACAAGATATTATGTTAGTGACAGTGAATGAAAACACCAATAGTTTCTCTGTATTAAAATAAAAGATTTATTGAGTGAAATTCACATATGTACAAGCATTATTTACCCATATAACAATTATTAGTTTAGAAACATACAAACAGAAACTTACCTGTAATAAAATAAAAGAAACGACTTTTAATGTTCACAATTACACAGTCGCTCTAAATAAAATCATTATTTGTTTGCTTTAGCAATTTTATTTTATTTTTATTTATTTTTTTATGGCTTGCTGTTGCTCTTACGAGACAACTCTGCCAATGTCAAGTGATTAAAGAGACACGTTCCTTAGAAAATTTGTTGAGAAATGAGCTGGTTCTCTTCAGATGATTGAGTTTGGATTATTATTAAACATCACCTAAAACAAACAGAACGTACACTGACATACACATTTAGACAACACAAACTTTGTTAATTGGGAGATTCATAGAAACTGTTACTATAATCTTATATTATACAATTTGATATAGTTACATAAATATTCAATATAACGTGAGGAGGAAAGGGTAAGAAGGAAAGGGAAGTTGATGGGGCGAGGAATTTTCGAGGGAAGGATGTCATACAACGAAGTTGGGTATTTCCGACAGTTGAAGAAAATGTGTTCCGGTGTACCCTCCTCTAGGCCACATTCGCAGAGTGACGAGTCTTTTACGCGTATCTTATTTAAAAAGACCGGAGTGCAGGCATGTCCAATTCGCAAGCGACTGATGGTGGATACAATGGACTTTTCTATTGTTTTTCTTTTGAAAAACCATGGACGACGTGGGATCACCGGCTGTATACTTGCGAAGTGACGACCCTTAGATCTTGAAGATTCGTTAAATCTATCTTGCCAATCTTCCACCAAGGTGTTGGAAGCCTGGGGTAGAATATCGTGTGCGAAGTTCTGCTGGCGAGGGGAACCAAGCTGAATAGCTTCCTTAGCCCAAATATCTGCCTGTTCATTGCCTCGAATACCACTGTGACCAGGAATCCATACGAGTGTTACATCAAGGTTTTGCAAATGACAATCAAATAAACGATTTCTAATATCAAGGACAACAGGTGAGATAAATTTTGCTCTGAAGAAGTTACTTAGAATTGAATGTAAACAGCTTTTTGAGTCTGAGAAAATAATTGATTTGTTTAATTTGTGGGATAGAACATAACTGACAGCTTCTAAAATTGCAATGGATTCTCCAGTAAATACTGAAGACTCTTTCGGGGACTTAAAACATAATATGACATGGAATTTTGGGATGATAACTGCACTTCCAACTGTATCATCTATAGGGGATTTTGAGGCGTCTGTATAAATGGGTAGCCACTGTGGCCAATCCTTATTCAGAAGAGAATTAAATTTATAGTCAGCCACAGGGTCATCCTTCTGAATGCCGAAGTCTAATATTATTTGTGGCTCATAAATTAATGCGTCAAAGGGAATTTTAAAAAGAGGGTTCTTTGGGAATTGTAACACAGGGTATGTCAAGGTTGGAAGTTTATTAAAACTGGTAATAATTAAAGGAGGGATTTTATGGGCCCAGTAATTATTTGAAGGTTGTGAAATTATTTCAGATAGGTTTTGAAGACGGGGTAGAAGAGGGTGACCAGAAGATTGGCTTGTTTTGAATACAAACCTATCTGAAAGATATTGACGTCGGAGGTCCAGTGGGGGGTCTACGGCTTCCACCTGTAAGGCATTCTTCGGAGAAGACTTCATAGCTCCTAGGATAATTCTGAGTGCTTGCATTTGGATCTTCTCTAACTTATTCAATGCCTCTTTGTTGCAGGGCTCAAGCAGGAATGAAGCATAATCAAAATGGCTGCGAACAACTGCATTGTACAGTAACTTTTGGCTGTAGGGATGAGAATCCCACCAGACTCCTGAAAGAGATCTGAGGATATTAATACCCTTTTCTGACTTCTGAGCCACATAGTTGAAATGGGGAGTGCCAGTCATTCTTGAATCTAGAATGACTCCTAAGAACTTTACTTGATTGTTAACAGAAATAGGTTGACCATCAGAGTTAATATTAATATTCGGGATATTTTTTTTCCTTGAGAATACCACTACGTTGCTTTTAGACACTGATAGGTCTAGGCAGTGATCCTCAAGCCAAATATTTAAATAGTGTAGAGCAGAATTTAGTCTGTCGTTGATATTATCAATGATTTTCCCGGACACGTATAAGCAGAGGTCATCAACATACTGTAATACATTGCAAAAGCAGGACACGCATTGCTCTAGGTCGTATGTGTAAATGCTGTACAAAATAGGACTAAGTACCGAGCCTTGTGGGAGGCCCTGCCATAGGTTCCTAGGGGCAAGTGAATGGTTAAAAGATCTAATTTTGATTGACCTACCCATCAACAAGTTTGTTGCGCAATGAACTAACCTCTCTGGAAGACTCAAGCGAAGCATCTTCTGTCTGAGCACCGGAAGTTGGACATTATCATAGGCGGACGCGATATCTAAAAATACCCCCACTAGGTGTTCCTGTTTTGAAAACGCGATTCTTATGTCTGTTGTTAGGATACTTATGCTGTCAGTGGTACCTCTTGCCTTACGGAAACCAAATTGACTGTTGGCTAACAAACCTCGGTTTTCTACTATCCACTCTAGTCGGTTTTTGACCATGTGTTCTAGGACCTTGGCTAGGGTAGAGGAGAGGGCAATAGGGCGATAAGAGGAGGCGGAGGATGGGTCTTTACCTGGTTTCAACAGGGGGATGACAATCTGGGATTTCCAAGAATCCGGTATATTACCAGTTAAGAAAATGGTGTTAATGAGATCCAGATAGTATCGTTCCCCTGTTGAGCCCAGGTGGGTAAGGAACGAATAAGGAATGCCATCTTCTCCTGGGGCCGAATCTCTCAGTCCGTTTAAAGCGCATTTTAGTTCAGTCATAGAGAATGGTTGGTCGAACCTATCGGTGCTCTGGATTGAAGGGTAAGGGGATGGGATGGATTTTTCAGATGGGACGGTAGGGGGAGTAAGTCTGTCCGCGAAGTCATTGAGCCAAATTTCAGGAGCATTTGAGGATGGGGAGGGACCGACAAGGGACCCGCGGAATCTTCTAATATTTTTCCAAACAATGGAGGACGGAGATCTGGGGGAAAGATTTTCACAAAAGTTTAACCAACCATTCTTTTCTTTTTCGACAAAATGCGTCTTGTTTGTGCCGCTATTTTTTTATACTTGGCATAGTTATCCACCGTCATGGAGAGATTGTAGTCTTTCTCTGCCTGTTTTCTGCGAGCCACCGCTTCCGAACATTCGGAGTCCCACCATGGTGGAGGTGCCAGTTCCTTTCGGTTCGGTTTCTTTATAGGAACGCTTGTGTCTGCCGCAGACGACAAAGCCTCCATGAGTGTGGACAACATGTCTTCGACATTAGTAGGGGGGGAGTTCAAGAGAGGTGTCAAACGATTGTCTATTTCCACTTTAAATTTAGACCAGTCTGCATGCTTGACTTTATATTTAAGAAGAGGCGGAGGGGAGATGGCGGGAATGACATGTTGGGGTTTGGTTATAATGATGGGGAAGTGATCACTACCATGGGAATGAGCAAGGGTTTTCCATGAGCATAAGGAGGAAAGTAGGGTAGAACACACAGACAGATCGACTGCTGATCGAGGATCTTGAATTGGAGACACTCTCCTTGTTGGAGAGCCGTCATTTAGTACGCACAAATTGAGGTCTTCGAAAAGGTCCAGTAATTGGGATGCAAATGTGTCACAGGAATGTGAACCCCAGGTAGTGTGGTGAGCGTTGAAATCACCAAGGACAAGGATAGGAGAGGGGATAGAAGATAGGATTGATAGGAGTTCAGGAATAAGGGATAAGGTTGGATGTGGAATATAAACAGAAACAAATGAGATATCTAATACTCTCGCAGCCACCACATTAAAGGATGGACTGTGAGTAGCGATTGGGAGTTGTGAGTAAGAATATGTTCTTTTAATTAATAGGGAACATCCTCCGTAGCCATCATCCCTGTCATCTCTAAGACATGCATAACCAGACACCCTGAAAAGGGAGTCAGGCACCAGCCATGTCTCAGAGATGGCAGCGACTGCCACGGAGTATTTGTTAAAAAGATATAATAAATCGCTTTTTCGACGACGGATACTCTTACAGTTCCATTGAAGAAACTGGCAAGAGTCCGTCATCGGACTCACTATTTTGAGATTTTGTTGGATGCCTGACATCTAACGGCATATTTTTAAAGAGAATTTGTAGTTGAGAAGCAACGTTGGACGGTAGAGCGTCATTAAATTTGGATAAAATGATAGTCAACAACGCTACCGTTGTCTCTATCAGCCTATCCTCTGGGAGTGGGGAACAATCTAAAAGGGCACAGCCATTAGGCATTGATGAGGGCGGATTCGCCACTATGTCCTGATGTGCGTGCTTATCGTACCCTCTGGAGAGGGGGGTTCTAAGACGTGGACTTGACGTAATAGTTTTTTTGTAAGAATGGGACATTGACGGAATTTGTGAGGGACGTGGTGAGTAAGGGACGGACATTTGAGAGAGTGAAGGGATATGGTTGGTTTTGGTAACATCACTATATGGGCGTCTGGAAGAAGGGACTCGGGTAGAAGCTTCAATGTATGATATATTTTCCTGTGACATTATCAGTTTAATCCCCCTTTGTCTAGACTGTTCCGGACAGCTTTTGCTGATAGCAAAGTGGTTCCCGGAACATAGAAGACAAGTTGATGCAACTTCCAGAACTTCGCAAGAGTCTCCAGGGTGGTTCTGCGCACAGCGGTAGCATCGAGGTTGGGAACGGCATTGGGTTTTGATATGGCCGAATCTGCAGCAGTTGTGGCACTGTATCGTAGGCAATTGGTAGGTCTCTACTATTAAGGAGGCATGGAAGGCAAATATTTTTTTGGGGAGTTTTTGTCCAGAGAATGTAATAACTACGGTTTCGGTTGGTAACCAGGTTGTGTTTCCATTCTGTGTAGTTTTCCTGTTGAGTCTCCTAGCCTTCAGTATTATACCACAGCCATCTGGTATTTCAATTGCTTCTGCAAATTCGTCCATTGACCAATCTTTTGGAACCCCTCGTACAAGGCCCATACGGGTCACATTGTAAGTAGGGATAAATGCTTTATATTTGTTACTGGTCAAGCACTTACATTGTGTAAAATTGTTTGCCTCTGTAGCTGTATTAAATTGTACCGCAATCCTATTTCGTCCAACACCTGTCACACCATCTTTAGCAATGCCTGCAATATTGTTTTTGTGAAGGAACTGTCCAAACTTTAGTGGTCTAATAGTGGTACCCGAGGCAGGGTCAGGCTCTACTCTCGATACATGTACGATGAAGGGACCAGAGTCCGCTTCACTGTAGGTGTATGACTCAGAGAGGCTAGGATGTGAATACATCGTTTGTTGAGACGGAGCTGAATCGATGTCACTTACACTTCGATACCGCTTATCATTATTCCCATTTGTAGCCGGCTTATCAGCTGGACGTTTTTGTTTTCTGATGGGGGGATTGTTAGGGGTTAAGTCTCCTACTGGGGACCCAAAGTGGAGGCCATTCTCGCTAGAAAATACTAGCGGAGGATGACGGTCATCCGGGGGGTCTGGAGGTTTAGGTGGAACATCCATCCTCGCTGTTTGACACCCGAGGATAGGGTTATGAATAAGTAAATAGAATAAATATATGTAAATAGACAGCTAGTTTTTATATACTTACCCTATAAACCTTCACCCACATACACAAACACATATAAAACTCAATTGCTGACAGAAAATGCTATGAAAGTTTCAAAAAGCAAGATAATTTAAGAAATCACGTGTGTCGGTAAACAACGAGACGTCAAAAAAAAACTTAGCAATTTTATCTGAACGTCTTTTTTAAACGTCAAGACGACAGCTTCGATTTGACGAAGCATAGAAAAAAAAAAATATTTCGCAGGAGGTTTTACACCAACAAATTAAAAGAAACAAATTTTCTTTACATATATTTAATTGCCACTATCCACTGTGCCACCGAGGCGGCAATCAAAGTAAGTCGAAATTGGCACCTATGCAACATGCTTACGTCTACGTCTTGTTGTGCGTGCTACAGTTTGCGCAGTTGATATGATTTTTCTCTATATCTTTGTTTTGTTTCATAGACATTGCCACCTGCGAACAAATATTGACTTTGAATAGAATAAAGTCAAGCTATAAATAAGAAGTGACTTTGAACGATCTCAAATCTAATAAGAGTGTAAAACATGAGGGTCCTGGTGAGTGTATTAAATTATAAATATTAAATTGAAAATTTAAAAAACCCCCGACGGCGGCCATTTTGGATTTGAAATTTGTCACAATAAATATATTCTGCTACACAAGCCCTTTTATATGATATCCATATTGTGGGAGTTGTGTTAAAACATATATTCCATGTCCTTGTTACGGCGGCCATCTTGGATCGATTTTTATCCAACATAGCTTAATTATCTTTCAAACAAAAAAAAAACAAAATCAAAATTGGTTCATTCGTTCGAGAGCTACGATGCCATAGACAGACACACAGACGTGTGTCTGTCTATGGCATCGTAGCTCCCGAACGATAAGCATAAGCATAAGAACCGATAGGAATGGCTGTGTGTGTGTACACACAGCCATTCCTATCGGTTCATTATAATTAGTACTTATTTATTTAAAAGATCTTCGAGTGGATACCTCGTATAGGACGTCAAAGCCGTGGCGACCCCCCACAAGCTGGACCGATGATCTGGTGAAGGTCGCGGGAATCCATTGGATGCGGGCTGCACAGGACCGATCTGTGTGGAGAACATTGAGGGAGGCCTACGTCCAGCTGTGAACGTTTACTGGCTGAAATGATGATGAACCAAATCCTGAACATGTTCCGAGCGAACCCCTGGCTCCAAACTTTGGAAATTGTCGCTTTGTACTCCAAGGTTTCTTTTGTCATTCGTATTTTTTTTTCTGTGAATTGATCTCATCAGCAACAACCGTCGGCTGTATACCTATTCACTATATTTAGAGTTCCTTTGTCACAGTGCTACTTAGTGCTGCTGCTGGCCGCGGTGTCCCTCAGCTGGTCGCTGCCTCTACCCAGCGGGCTCCCTGTCCCAGGACTCCCTGTCCCAGGACTCTCTGTGCCAGGGCTCCCCGTGCCAGGACTCCCTGTGCCAGGAGCGCCAGTGCCAGGTCTCCCTGCACCATGCGCCCCCGCGCCACCAGCGCCCGCACCAGAAGCGCCCGCACCAGGATACCCTGGTAACTAACTGTTGAACTAGCTGGTAAATAGGACCTAAGTACTACTAGTAGCTGTAGTTGGCCGTGTGGTCCCCGGCAGAGTAGAATAGGCCACCCTCACTTTTACCGAGGTGTTGTAAAAGGCGACTAAGGTAAAGCTGCTGGCATGATCATCACCACCCAGAGAAGGAAAACTCTGCATTTATATCAAAACCCTCGCCAACCCGTCTGCCAAGCGTGGTGAGTATGGCAATTACCCCTCATGTGATTGAGGGAGGCCCGTGCCCCAGCAGTGGGGACTCAAATGGGCTGATGATGATGATGATGATGACTACTAGTAGTACCTACTAATGCAATTGGGATTCAGAGTACCTAAGTACTATTTAAACAATAGGCAGTGATGTCTAAACAGTCATGGTGCGAGGGTTCGCGTTTTTGAACCCATGATTCCTCCCCACTTAAATAAAATGACTGTATTTGTGTAATGTATTCGTACAAGTAACCATAATTCTTATTGTTTCGTGGCCACTTTTAGCAATTATAAAAATTATAAATACCTATGTAGGTAGGTACTTGTAGGAAGAGAGTACTTAGGTATAACATAATTTTCTCTCAAAAAATGTTTCTTTTTAAGTACTTACTTACTTTCCTTTACGGATTTACCGTCGCACTTCTTAAGGTGGTACTTCGTAGGGCATACTAGCGACGCCAATCGATTTTAATTTTAGCTACCAAACCTACAATGCAAACTATTTTAAACAATTTCGGGGTTACAACCTCTCGGCAAACACTTATACTATTTATTAATTAACCATGCACAAATGTTGGGTTCATTTTTGTACGCGAAAAATTTATTACCGCCAAAAGCGGCCACTTTTAGCGGGAATCAATTTTGCGCGTACAAATGTTGGGTCCGCATTTGTGCATGGTTATATTTAATAAATAGTAAAAGTGTTTGCCGAGAGGTTGTAACCCCGAAATTGTTTAAAATAGACCCGGTTTAGTAGCTAACAATTAAAATCGATTGGCGTCGCTAGTGTGCCCTACCCGTCACCTTAAGGGTTAAATTGTCTGAATATTGATGTTCCGGTAGGCGCAGACGCAGCGCCGTGCGAGGCGCCGCTGTCGCCGCCGGCGGCGCTGTCGGCCGCGCAGGCCGGCGTAGCCGCCGCCAGCTTCTCCAACGCCGTCTCCTCAGGGATCCAGATCGTCAAGGGCACAGCCACCGCACTCACCTCGGCTAGTGTTGGCTCTGCATTGTTTGGATTATCGCATTAATTCCCTCACCGCCTCACCTCCACTGTCAAATATCCTTTGCCTGAAGGTTGTCTAGTAGAGATCGCTTTCAGCTATAAGACCGAAAGAAATTGTAGGTACGTACAGCCACAGTAACAGTTTAATTAATGAACCATGATAATAAATGTTTCACAACATCACATACATTGATCTGACTCCGAGATAGGTAGCTCAAGCACGTCCTTTGTTACGAATATCAGAACCAACAGCGGAATTACAAATCATCATCACCAACCCACGCTCATCCACTGCTGGACATAGGTCTCCCCTAATGCACGCCACTGCTCCCGATTTTCGGCCACCCTCATCCAGCCCACACCAGCCAGCCTTCGAATGTCATCATTTCTGATGACAAGATGGGATGACTAATCCGACAGAGAAGCAGAGTCACCAATATAGCCCACCGAATTATCAAACTGAAGTGGCAGTGGGCTGGTCACATTAGCCGCAGAACTGACAGCCGTTGGAGCCGTAAAGTCCTTGAGTGGAGACCGCGACTCGGTAAGCGTAGTGTAGGACGCCCTGCGACAAGATGGGATGATGACATTCGAATTGCAAATATATACATATAATAATTTTCTTTTGTAAATACATACTTCTAATACAAAGAAAATACCCAGACCAATATAAACATACATAATATGTTCATGCACACAAATGTTTTTCGAACCCGCCACCCTTGCACCAGAGGCAGCGTTCACTACCCCTGATCCAAACGGGTCGTCAAATATTAATAATAAGTCCACTCCCTCTGGTGTGGCTGATGTCCTTGGGCGGCGGTGATCACTTACCATCAGGTGACTCGCTTGCTCGTTTGCCTCCCTTTCTCATAAAAAAATAATGATCAATTATCAAAGCTGATGTGTGGCTGTACCTACAGTAAAATCAATAAAGTATACTATAAATAATAAAGTATAAATAAAGTACCTACACTTGTCTTTATTTTACCTATTTAATAAGTGACAGCAGTTTGATTTGGCCAGTTTATAAAAATAAAATAAAATAAATCTTTATTGTAGAAATTGTCCGCACAAAGCGATTTGCCTCCACGTTCATAATGCTAAGGAATGGAACTCCTTGCCAAGGTCTGTTTTTCCGGACCACTACAATCTGGACATCTTTAAGGCAAGAGTGAACAGGCATCTTCTAGGCATACGCGTTACATCCTAGACCTCATCGTCACTTTCCATCAGGTGAGATTGTGGTCAAGCGTTAGCCTACAGTTCAAATAAAAAAAATTGTGGTTTACAAAATATGCAGGTGTTAAATTATAAGTTTAGGATAGTTCTCACAATTACCTGTGTTTAGGCATGCTATAATCTATTTAAGTACTATATAATTTGATTCTAATTAAATATTGTTTGACATGCATTTCAATACTTAACAATTTATGAATGTAGGTATGTTTAAAAGGCGAAGGGTAGGGTGCATCAGCGACGCCAATCGATTTTATTTTTTGGCTCCTATACCAGACCTATTTCTAACACTTTTGGAGCTCAATTCACTATCGTATAACAAAAAAAATGCATACGTAACAAAAAAGTATTGTTAGGTCATTTATTGAAAATGTATGGAGCCTCCATTTTCAATAAATGACCTAACAATACTTTTTTTGTTACTCTCCATAATGGAGGTATAAAAATCAACACCTCCATAATGGAGGTGTTGATTTTTGAACTGAAATAAAACCATGGATAATGACTGTACAGCTCAGACAATTCTCTACAGCTTTGGTGCCATAGCAATAAACACTCAGGGAGTCCTACAGAATATTTTCTAGCTGGCACTTTGACCAATTTAAATTGAAAATTTAAAAACTCCCGGAGGCGGCCATCTTGGATATGAAATTTATTAAAGAAGTCAGAGGAGTGGGGGGGGGGGGGGGGGGGGCGACGACGACGACGACAATTAACCACTTTGGGAGCGTCTCTTGCGCAAAGTATTGTGTTTAGAAAAAAATATATTAAAAACTTCAACATCATTTTAAAGACCTATCCATAGATACCCCACACGTATAGGTTTGATGAAAAAACAATTTTTGAGTTTCAATTTCAAGTATGAAGACCCCCCCCCCCCCCAATTTTTTAATCTTTTCCAATTCTTGTGTAAAAATGCGGTTAACAAAATACACCTATTTACCAAGTTTCAATAGTATAGTTCTTATTGTTTCGGAGAAAAGTGGCTGTGACATACGGACGGACTCACAATCTATAAGGGTTCCGTTTTTTGCCATTTGGCTACGGAACCATAAAAAAAGGTTTACGGGCATCCGAGGACCGCAAGTTGTTGCCATCACCTATCGCCATTTCATCCATGCTGATCAGATCAAACATAAGTACTTATATTCTAGTATTTGAGATCCGAAACTTTTGTCAATTGGCGAGCAAGATTAGATGGCCTTCAGAATAAAACATCTTTAGTAGAACCAAATAAAACGAAGTAAGAAGTATTTAAGTATTTATTTTATTTTCATATCATCTTGCCCCTTCGATTATCCAACTTGTCTATCGAGTTATCCAAAGCACGGCGGTGGCAGCTTCGTGGGAGGGACCGTTGGTGGCATCGGAGTAGGTGGCTTCGGAGTAGGTGGCGCTGAAGTGGGTGGCGCCGAAGTAGGTGGCGCCGGAGTAGGGTACGCGGGCGGGTTGTTGTTGGCCACGGCGGACGCGAAGGCTGGTCCTCCGATGGCACTTGCTAATGATTTGGCATCCACTTTCCCTAGACCTCCACCTAAAAAGTAAAGTATCAGCCTATATACTGTCCCAATGCAGGCCAAAGGCCTCCATCATGGAAATCGAGTCATTGCTACTATGACGGGGTTAGGCTTATCACCACGCTTGGCTGTGACTCAACAGGAACAAATGGCCAAACTGCAGATTGGTGATCACAAACCTGAGCTGTGTTAGAAAAATTCGAAACATAGGTACTTTTTGCTCGACCAGGGAATCGAACCCAAGACCCCGAGATCACGGCCCGGTACTTTACTTTAACCACTAGACCAACGGGGGGACCTTACGCAGGATACATAGTGCTCAAGTGTGTGCGCAAGCACAAGTGCACTCTCTAATTCCTTGCCCTCATAATCCGATGGGACACCAGTGTGACACGATCGAAGAGGGATCGGGCGCAGGACCAACGGCTTAACGTGTTTTTGGAGGCACGGGGGAACAAGACCGACAACTTACAGACTCCGGACCGACCATTGAGAATTTTTAACAGAAAAATTCAGGTAAGTATGACGTATGTGTCAGCCGTCCATTTCACTCAACCATATCAGAAGGAATGTAGGTAATTAAGTAATAACCCACCACATAGCGCCACCACATCAGGGACATTTGGTATTTATGGCAGTCAAGCAGACGGATCACCTGATTGTAAGCGATTGCCAGCGCACTGCCAAACCCCGAATTGGGCCTCCGGTGCCCTCACATAGGTACTCGTCGAAACAGCACAGCCACTGCTTCACGCCGGTTTCTGTGAGGCCGTGGTATCGTCACTTGATTCGAACCGGCTCATTTTGAATCATTGAAGCAAGGGTGAATCCAGTGGAAGGGGGGGTCATGGTTTAGTACAAAAGAACCCAGCGTAGGGGGGAATTTATTTATAAAAAGTACATACTTTTTAACAATTTGGTATACCTACCTACTTTGTTTGACGGCAAACATATTATCAGGGAACAAACGTATCGAAATTTAGATTAGTGACTAGGTGGGTGAAGTGACTAGATAGATGAAGTGACTAGGTGGATGGTGACTAGGCGGATGGAGTGACTAGTTAGATGGAAAGAAAGAAAGGAACATTTTATTGACCATCACAATAAATAATTTAACAATGAACATTCATTAGTAAACATAGATAAGGTAACGTTGACACATTAAAACTACAGACAAAGGTGAGTACGAGAACAGACGATAGGTAGGTAAATACACAGTTATATAATGAAAATATTCTAAATAAGTAGGCGTGTGTGAAGTGTGAAGTCAATCAGGTCCTGGCCTCAGCATGGTGCTGTCACGACAGAAATGCCGCGGCAGCGCTGGTATTCTGGCAGGACAGATGGAGTGACTAGGTGGATGAAGTGACTAGAAAGATGAAGTGACTAGGTGGATGGTGACTAGGCGGATGGAGTGACTAGTTAGATGGAGTGACTAGGTGGATGAAGTGACTAGAAAGATGAAGTGACTAGGTGGATGGTGACTAGGCGGATGGAGTGACTAGTTAGATGGAGTGACTAGGTGGATGAAGTGACTAGAAAGATGAAGTGACTAGGTGGATAGTGACTAGGCGGATGCAGTGATCAGGTAGGTGGAGTGACTAGTTGGATGGAGTGACTAGGTGGATGGAGTGACTAGGTGGATGGAATGAATATTTGGATGGAGTGACTAGGTCGATGGAGTAACTAGTTGTATGGAGTGACTAGGTGGATGGTGTGACTAGGTGGATGGAATGACTAGTTGGATAGAGTGACTAGGTCGATGGAGTAAAAGGTTGGATGGAGTGACTAGTTGAATGGCGTGACTAGTTAGATGAAGTGACTAGTTGGATGAAGTGACTAGTTATATGAAGTGACTAGGTGGATAGTGAATAGGCGGATGGAGTGACTAGTTAGATGGAGTGACTAGTTAGATGGAGTGACTAGTTAGACGGAGTGACTAGTTAAATGGAGTAACTAGTTGGATCGAGTGACTAGTTGGATGGAGTGACTAGTTAGATGGAGTGACAAGCTCATTGAGAAATTGAGTGGTTGGACTGACTAATGAGTGGATAGTGACTAGTAGGCAGATGGAGTGAATAGTTGGATGGAGTGATCAGGTGGGTGAAGTGACTATTTGGATGAAGTAATCAGGTGGGTGGAGTGACTAGTTGGATGGAGAGACCAGCCGGATGGAGTGACTAGTTAGATGGAGTGACTAGGTGGGTGAAGTGACTAGAAAGATGAAGTGACTAGGTGGATGGTGACTAGGCGGATGGAGTGACTAGTAAGATGGAGTGATTAGGTCGATGGAGTCAAAGGTTGGATGGAGTGACTAGTTGAATGGCGTGACTAGTTAGATGAAGTGACTAGTTGGATGAAGTGACTAGTTATATGAAGTGACTAGGTGGATAGAGACTAGGCCGATGGAGTGACTAGTTAGATGGAGTGAAAAGGTCGATGGAGTAACTAGTTGGATCGAGTGACTAGTTGGATGGAGTAACTAGTTAGATGGAGTGACAAGGTCGATCGAGTAACTAGTTGGATGGAGTGACTAGTTAGATGGAGTGACAAGTTAGAGGGAGTGACAAGGTCGATCGAGTAACTAGTTGGATGGAGTGACTAGTTAGATGGAGTGACAAGGTGGAAGAAGTGACTAGATAGATGAAGTGACTAGGTGAATAGTGACTAGGCCGATGGAGTGACTAGTTAGATGGAGTGAAAAGGTCGATGGAGTAACTAGTTGGATCGAGTGACTAGTTGGATGGAGTAACTAGTTAGATGGAGTGACAAGTTAGAGGGAGTGACAAGGTCGATCGAGTAACTAGTTGGATGGAGTGACTAGTTAGATGGAGTGACTAGGTGGAAGAAGTGACTAGATAGATGAAGTGACTAGGTGAATAGTGACTAGGCCGATGGAGTGACTAGTTAGATGGAGTGAAAAGGTCGATGGAGTGAATAGCTAGATGGTGTAATCAGGCGGATGGAGTGATTAGTTAGATGGAGTGACTAGGTGGGTGAATTGACTAGATAATGGAAGTGACTAGACGGATGGAGTGACTAGTTAGATGGAGAGACTAGGTGGATGGAGTGAATAGTGAGATGGGGTAATCAGGCGGATGGAGTGACTAGTTAGATGGAGTGACTAGGTGGGTGAAGTGACTAGATAAATGAAGTGACTAGGTGGATAGTGGCTAGGCGGATAGAGTGACTAGTTAGATGGAGTGACTAGGTGGGTGAAGTGACTTGCTAGATGAAGTGACTAAGTGGATAGTGACTAGGCGGATGGAGTGACTAGTTAGATGGAGTGACTAGGTCGATGGAGTAACTAGTTGGATGGAGTGACTAGTTGGGTGAAGTGACTAGATAGATGAAGTGACTAGGTGGATGGAGTGACTAGTTAGATGGAGTGACTAGGTGGGTGAAGTGACTAGATAGATGTAGTGACTAGGTGGATAGTGACTAGGCGGATGAAGTAACTAGTTAGATGGAGTGACTAGGTCAATGGAGTAACAAGTTGGATGGAGTGACTAGTTGGTTAAAGTGACTAGGTGGATACCTGACTAGGTGGTTTTTTCACTAATATACCAGTGACAACGACAAGTACATTAAACTCAAGTTCACATCTTGCTGTCTCCTTGCTAAAGGCAAAAGTCGACGAATGTAAAACACCTTTCAGATTTACCCAGGTAACACCTGAGATAATAGTAAAAACTTTTAAAGATCTCATCATCATCATCATCATCATCAGCCCATTTAAGTCCCCACTGCTGGGGCACGGGCCTCCCTCAATCACATGAGGGGTAATTGCCATACTCACCACGCTTGGCAGGCGGGTTGGCGAGGGTTTTGATATAAATGTAGAGTTTTCCTTCTCTGGGTGCTGATGATCATGCCAGCAGCTTTACCTTAGTCGCCTTTTACGACACCTCGGTAAGAGTGAGGGTGGCCTATTCTACTCTGCCGGGGACCACACGGCTAAAGATCTGAATATAAAAAAACTGAAGATCTTTGGGGAATATCCGTAGACATTTTGAAAAATATAATACTGCATATCGCACCCCATTTGTCAATGATATTCAACAGATGTGTTGACGAAGGCCAATTTCCTAACTTAATGAAGTATAGCAAAATCATACCGTGATTCAAATCAGGTGATAAAAGTAATCCTTCTAACTTTAGGCCTATTTCTATATTACCAGCACTGAGTAAGATTTTTGAAAAAGTCATATTCGTTCAGTTGCTGTCTCATTTTAAAGTTAACGACCTGCTTCATAATAAACAATTTGGGTTCACTAAAGGTAAGTCAACAACTGATGCAGGAGTTGCACTTATCAAGCATATTTTTGATGCATGGGAAAACAAGCAGGATGCTGTGACCTATCGAAAGCATTTGATTGCGTTACGCACCAAACATTGTTGTTAAAATTAGCTCATTATGGTGTATCCAAGATTTCACTAAGTTTGATAAATTCTTACTTGTCTGATAGAATTCAGAAAGTAAACATTAATGGGACATATTCTTCAGGCACTCCTCTATTGATGGGAGTGCCCCAAGGATCGATATTGGGGCCTCTGCTTTTCCTGATATATATAAATGACCTTCCTTACTTTACACAAGACCTTTGTGAGGTAGTGCTATTTGCTGATGACACTTCGTTGATCTTTAATGTTGACCGAAGAAAAAGTACGTTTGACGATGTAAATGACACTCTGTCACAAGTTCTCCATTGGTTTACCACTAACAACTTACTTCTTAATGCTAAGAAAACTAAATGTGTAAAATTCGATGCGATTAAGAAGATTAGACATCAGACCGATATTGAAACCGCGAGATTGGTTTATTTTAGTTATTTTCATAGTGTAATGTCTTATGGTCTCTTGTGTAGGGGTCTGCTGCTGATATACAGACTATATTTGTATTGCAGAAGAGGGCCATCCGCTACATATACAACCTTAGACCTCGCGATTCGCTAAAAGAATTATTTAAGAGCATTAACATCTCAACCGTAGCTTCTCAATACAGTTTAGACTGTATTTTGTACGTGCGAAAGAACATGGATATTTTTTCGAAAAAATCTGATTGTCATGGTTTTAACACTAGAAATAAACACAAGCTCGCGATTCCAAATCTGAAACTTCAAAAAATTTATAATTCATTTGTCTAAGTATTAAAATGTACAATAAGTTGCCACAAAATGTTATTGAGTTACCAACGCATAAATTTAAATCTCACGTGAAAACCTGTTTAATGAGCCATCTAAATTATTGTTTTCCATTATTTTGTGTGATAATTTTCGTCCTACAGTAATAAAGTAGTCATTAATTTTATCTAGTGAGTCAATTTTGTTTGGCTTTATTCCCAAGAGTTCATGACACGAGTCCTTTTTTTTATCTAGGTAGCATAGTTTTTTTATACAATTCCACTGCTGTTTTGGATTATATTTATGTTTTTTCATTTCTGTTTGGTAAAATATGTTTTTTAGGTTTTTAAGAATTCTATTACATGTGTTACGGTATCTTAGGTAGCTAATTTTAAGGATGACATTTTCAGGATCTTTTTTGTTCGCCTAAATAACCTATCTCTGTTACGGATACAACGAATTAGGCCTGAGGTAACCCATGGTTTCATGCGCCTATTTTTAGATGACAAAGTATATGTTGAAGTGTGTTTATTGATTAGTTTTTTTAAAGTTAATAAGGTGGCATCATTCGGGTCTAGTTGAAGGAGAATATTCTGCCAATTTAGTTTCATTAAGTCAGCAGTGACAGCTTTATAATCGGTTTTTTAAACGTTTGTGTCTCCTTCCGTAAATTACCTCTCAACCCTACAGTTAGAGACAGTATCAGGCATGAGTGGTCAGTGACAGTGGAAGAGCAGACTATAGTCTCTATCTGAGACCGAGCTTTAAGAAAGCAATGGTCCAAGTAAATTAAGTAAGGTAAGTTTAAGTAGTCTGAGGACCTACTATCATTATTCCCGGGTTTAATGTCTATGTTCATATCTCCCACAACGATTATTTGCTTATAATGTTTTAGTTGGCTAAGGACATTATTTAGAGAATCCAGAAATTTTTCAGTATTAGCAAAAGATGGAGATCGATATATGCACATATAGACTGTATCTGTATCGACAGAGACAACCAGGCAGCTCATTTCAGAGATGTTTTTAGGCTCGAAAACTTTGGCAGTAAGGGGGTTTTTTATGTATGATACAATACCGTCGTTTTGGTTAATATGTTTACTAGTCGCATATTTATGGTAGTTTTCTAAATTTGGTAAGTTGTTACATTTGGATAACCAATACTCGGTAAGAAATATTAAATCTTCATTGATGTCTAGTCTGTTAAGAAAGATAATGAAATCATCTTAATTAAGATTCCTGACATTATTAAAACATCCCGTCCAGGCAAACAGCAACCTATTCTTCTTTTGCCGTATTTTGCTGAAAAACCTTCTGTTTGTCCTGCAAAATTATTAGAATGCTATTTGAATAAAACTCAATTTATAAGAAGATCTGAGTCCCTTTTGGTCGGTTTAAAAAAGCCCCATAAAGCAGTCGGAACAGCGACACTAAGTCGCTGGATCAAGTGCACGCTCACCGAGTGCGGTATAGAAGGTGTGTTCACTGCGCACAGCACAAGACATGCGGCCACGTCTTGTGCGCACTCGCAGGGTGTCAGCATCGATGTAATCCGAAACACTGCTGGCTGGAGTGGTAACTCTACAACTTTCATCAAATACTATAATAGAAACATTATAACGAAAGAAAGTAGTGCATCTTTCGCTAGGGCAATTCTTACCAACAACAATGTATTTAATGGCTAGCTTCATGTGTCGCAGGTTGCATTAATGATTATGTTATGTATTTCAATTACCTTTTGTTTTGATTAACAAGGAGTTAACTAGTTTTCTTTCATTGTATCAATAAGGTATACTTAGAAGATCTGTTTAGATTATTATACAATACTGTTCAAACAGATCAAAATAAAGTCCGTTATACAAAATGTAAAATTTCTTTCATTGACCATATTTCCAGTTATAACTCTCAAAATCTACATGTTGTATACTATTATAAAATACTAATCTCGAGGACGAAGCGCGAAGTATAATTAGTGATTAAACGAACTTACCTGAAGTGAAGTTCTATCATAATTATACGAAGCGCTTCGTCCGAAGAGATTAGTATGCTTTCCCTTCCCACCCATGTTTACCCTTGCTGTATTGGTGAAAATATGTCAATAAAATAAAAATAGTAATACCTAGTTAAATTTCGAGAGCGGGAGAAAGGATTTTTAAAAACACAAAAGAGGTCTTACAAGCACGATGCTTTAATCCAGACTAAAGAATAAAGTACAATATTTCTTAAAACTAACTCTCTTATCGGCTAACGGATGCTCGTCAGCAAGCCTCAGACATAAACAACGGCGTTCGCGCAATGCTGCGTCAGCGCAGCCCGCCATGGCTCTCCCACAGTTCTTCTTCTTTGTCCACCCCTCTTCCCAGTTTAGCTGGGGTCGGGTCTCCTTGTTAGTCTGCGCCAGAGATCTGGGTTGTCGATGTGCACAGATTTTCTCGCTCTCCCACAGTTAACATGAAGTAATTACGCGTGGGCTGCTTATCGGGTGCATAACTCTTCCCCCCTCAAGTTCGAAATTATCAGAGGGATTTAAATTACTCTGATGATTTCGATAGAAAAATCTAAAAAGATTACATTTATATGATATAAAGATAAAAGTAACTAAAACTAAGATTATATATAATACTAAAGTAGCCACGCTCACACTTTTCACTTTTATGACCATTAGGTCTTCATCTTTCACTTCACTCTCACTTATTTTCAGGAGATTGTTTAAATGCTGGAGATTTCCCAGGTCATCAGTGTCCAAATCGATGGGATCTCGTTGTAGTTGTAGCGGCTCTACATCTGTGATTTCCGGGAGGCTAATAATGGGCAATTTTCTGAAGTTTTCTTTGATTTCGGAGAAATGATGTGATTTTAGAGTGATTTCCCCTATTTTCACATCACAGTGATCGTCAAGAGTCAAAAGGTAAGTACCCATTATCGTTTCTTTAGTTATCTCATTATTACAGCTTTTCGTAAATATGTTTCCAGCTCTACTGTAGAGAATCCACGTCTGTTTTCCCACAGACACAATTTTCACAGAGTTAATTTCCACCAAAATAGGATGGCAGTAACTGGTGTTACCGGAAAACTTCATTAATGACGTTATGCATGGATCCTCCAGAGGCAGCTGGGACTCATCTTCGTGGCATAAGAACTTCTCGTCGTAGAGTTCGTCGCACGGCTGGGACAGCGAGACCATGTCGGACCCTCTTGCCAGGAGGTAAGGATATTTAGGAATGATTATTTTAATGGAATCATGGGAATCGGTTACGGGTGTAGGAATAGCTCTATAATATGTATATACTTTATCCTTGATTAAAGGTATCTCTAAAATGAATGTTATTTGACTTCTATACGAATAAGCTTTTAACGCTATACAATGCTCTATCTTAACTAAATTATCATAACTTACTGGATATACAAGTTTAGTCTTTGTCTCTATTTCCTTTAACAGTTTTATCATTTCATCTGGGTTTACAAGAGACTGATGTAGCATTCGTAACTTACTAAATGTAATACAGGTTTCGATTTCATCTAAATGAGTATACAATAACTGAAAATTGTGCAAAATGAGATTATAAATGTTAATAGCATTTTGAATTGTTACATTAGCTCTAGTTTGATTAAATAATTTTCTTAATTCCCATAATTGTTTATCTTTGCAAATAAAATTTGTATTTGTAGTGTTTGTTATTTTTACCAAATTTTTAGACATCTCTGACATTATAGTTACCCTTTTAGTTAGTGTGCTATGACGTGCCTTTAATGAATTAATTAGCCTTTCATACCGATTAGCGTCCTCATAGTCTAAGTTGCCTGTGATAATTTTAATAATAGATCCAAGAGGATTTAGAATACCTCATCATCAGCCCATTTAGGTCCCCACTGCTGGGGCACGGGGGAGGCCCGTGCCCCAGCAGTGGGGCCTGGGTAATTGCCTAAGTACTAGCAGATGGAACTAAATGATAACTATATGAGGGATGAATGAGGTAGATGTATATATGAGCTATATCATCATCATCATCATCAGCCCATTTAAGTCCCCACTGCTGGGGCACGGGCCTCCCTCAATCACATGAGGGGTAATTGCCATACTCACCACGCTTGGCAGACGGGTTGGCGAGGGTTTTGATATAAATGCAGAGTTTTCCTTCTCTGGGTGCTGATGATCATGCCAGCAGCTTTACCTTAGTCGCCTTTTACGACACCTCGGTAAGAGTGAGGGTGGCCTATTCTACTCTGCCTCGTTAGAATACCTCGTTTTACTCTAATAGATGGAATCAGCTGTTTAAATTTTTCAATTGTAGAGGTCATAACGTAATCTGTTTGAATTTTAACGTTAGATAATTGCGAGCTTTGGATTTTATTTATTTTTACATGTTGATTCAAATTTTCGTATCTATTTAAATTAAGCTCTAATTCCTCTTGTATAATACTTAAATTTAAAACCTTAATTATAGACCATTTATCGTAACTTACGCTAGCTTGACCCTGTTTCATGAGCAGCACCCCAGGATTCTTGTCAATCCTTTGAAGTTGAAGGGCGTGGGTCTTGTTTATCAGCGCCGTGAGCGCGAGATACCTGCGAAGGTCGCTTTATGTCCTTAATTGGTACTTTAGTTGCGCGAGTTTTAAGTGTGACAGGGCATGTATTTTTATTTATTTCAATAGTCAATAGTCAATTACGTTTATTGCATTCATGAATGAAGTTAAGGTGTTACAATTATATTCCTGTACATCATGTTACCCTTTTGGGCATAGCCTATGAACGTGAAATGGATTAATAATATTAATTTTAATGTTAATGTATTTATATATTTATTTTATTAATTTAAAATTTTTATAATGAAAATCATGTAAGTGATAAATTGTCGCTGAAAAATTCGTGCATATTATAATAACACTAGCGGCCGCCCGCGACTCCGTCCGCGTGGAAAAGTAACTTTTTACCCCCCTTTCAACCCCTTACAGCCCCCTTTTCGCAATAAAAAGTAGCCTATGTCCTTTCTCAGGGTCTAGATTATCTGTATGCCAAATTTCATTTAAATCCGTTGAGTAGTTTTGGCGTGAAAGAGTAGCAGACAGACAGACAGACAGACAGACAGAGTTACTTTCGCATTTATAATATTAGTATGGATTTGTCAATAAGTAGTACCCTCAGTTTTCTTTTAAACGTGTTGATATTAGTTTCACTTCTGAGTGCGTTTGGTAAATGGTTATGTATTTTTAATGCATTACAATATGGGCTGGAACCAAACATTGCCAAGCAACTCTTTGGTAGTTTATATTTATTTAGGTTATTCGTACGTGGGGTGTATCGTCTATTACATAATGATTTATCAAAGATGTCAGGGTGGTTTCTTATAAATTTACTTATTTCAAAAATGTATATTGATGTTAATGTCATAATTTCTAATTTTTTAAAGTGAGGTCTACATGTGTCCATATTATTTAAATTCATTATAATTCTAATGCACTTTTTTTGTAGCATGAAAATTTCATCTGCTTTTGTGCTGTGTCCCCAAACAATAATGCCGTAGCTCAACCACGAGTGAGCATACGCGTAGTAGGCAGCTATAGCTGTTTTTTTGTCGGTGTTTCGCCGGATACTTGCGCTTTTTGGAAACGGGGCTTATCTTTACTTCTTCTAGTGTTTACACCCTTCACGAATATAGTATCTCCCTCTTGAATGTCAAATGACGTCTCGCCGCCACGTTTCTGGATTACTTTTTCTTTATTTACTATAAGTTTATCTGTTAAATACTTGTAGAGATATTTTGTACGCTTCACATGATCGGTTACAAGTTGTTGGGTGTACTGCTTGCTAAAGTCAACATTAAAAGTGCTATTAGAGTCCGTATGCCCTAAAACTACTTCAAAAGGCGTGAGTCCGGTCGCGGAATGGATCGACTGGTTATAAGACATAACAGCGTATGTCATGACGCTAGCGGCGTCTGTTATTTTGTGTTCATATTTAGCAATGCGGTATATTTCGAGAATAGTTGAGTGAAAACGCTCTATGAGGCCCATTGAATTAGGGTTATATGGGGTTCCAATGTGGAGGTCCATTTTATAAAAATGTAGAGTTTCCTTTAGTAGAGTATTATTGAACTCAGGGGGCCTAATTTCAAGTTACCACGTACGATCGTTCGATCGAGCCGACAGTCAATCAATTGTAGTTTAGTTTGGCAATTTGAAATACCATCGTATGGGACACTTTCGTACGGATCCGACCATAGACTCTCGTGAATGAATGATATTCGCGATGATAGTGTCGCCGAAAGACCCACATCAAATAAAACCAATTGAATTGATTTTATTTATAATTAACAATAAATTTTTTAAAAAATAAAAGATATTTGACTTTTTAAATTAAAGGATTATTGTTTAATGTGTTTGAAAGAAAGATTTTACGTAATAAAAACATTAAAATGGTAAAATATTTTTAAAAATCTGACAGCTTGCTATTTTTCTACACCATAGCCCATATAGTTATCTGTGGCCATCTGTGAAACATTAGAAAAAAACTTGTAAATTATTGACATATGTTTGTACGTACGATAAATATGTAATCGAAAATCGTAGCTGTTTACTGACACACGTGTGTAGCTCGTAATTAAGATTTTCAAAAGAAATTGTAGTGAATCTTATCTTTAATCGAGTTTATGTGTTGTGAATGTTGGTAAAGGGTTGCACGTAAGTATTTAAAACTAACTTTGTGTTATAAATTTATTTATTTACTATATACATAACCTAGAATCTAATCCCTCGAGTGTCATACATCTTTATATACATTGACTGACCGGATGGCGCAATTAGTAGTGACCCTGCCTCTTGCGCCAAAGGTCGTGGGTTCGATCCCCACCCTGAACAAACATTCGTGCGATGAACACTTGTGTTTGTTCAGTGTCTGGGTGTAATATATGTATTTAAGTAGGTATATATTTGTGTTCCTCTGTTGTCTGATATCTGTAACACAAGTGCTTAAGCTACTTAGTACGGAATCAGGTCAACCTATGAGATGTTGTGAGAATTATTATTATTATTATTATTATTATATTACATCGAGAATAATGAATATTCCACCTAAACCCCCGGACCCACCGGATGATAGTCTATCCCCATTAGTATTATCTAATGAGAATGGACTGCATTTCGGGATCCCGTCCGAGACATCTTCTTCTACTTCCTCTAGTAGGAAGCAGAAGCGCCCCGCGGATAACATTGACAGGAGTGTAAACAATACTGAAAAGCGGACTCGCAACAATAAAGATGTTGAAACATCCGTGTCTCAACAGACTATTTACACACATCCAAGCTTCAGTGAGTCATATACGTACAGTAAACAGGACTCCGGTCCTTTCATTGTCCATGTTTCTCGTGCTGAACCCGACCCTGCCGCGGGTACCACTATGAAAACCCTCAAATTCGCTCAACTCCTACACAGCAAAAAGATGAAAGGCATTGCCAAGAAAGGTATTAAAAGTGTTAGACGGAATAGGATCTCTGTTGAATTTAATTACGCTAATGACGCAAATGATTTCGCAAAGGCCCAATGTCTGTCGGATAACAAATACAAGGCTTTCATTCCGACTTACAATGTAACTCGGATGGGGCTTATACGTGATATCCCAGTAGATTGGTCAATGGACGACCTTGTGGAATCCCTAGAATTACCAGAAAATTGTGGCATTGTACTAAAGGCTCGTAGAATGAATAGGAAGACTACCACCAATGGGAATACCACGTGGCTCCCCACCCAGACAGTAGTACTAACTTTCTCAGGGCAAAGACTACCAGAAAAAGTCTACTCTTTCCATGCTTCACTCCGAGTAGAAACATACCAGTTGCCTACAATACAATGTTTTAATTGTTGTCGTTACGGACATGTTAAAAATCAATGCCGCTCCCAACCAAGGTGCTACCGCTGTGCACAAAATCATCCTGGAGACTCATGCGAAGTCTTGGAAGTCGCCTCCACCTGTCTCTTGTGCTCCGGTAGCCACTTTGCTGTTAGCAAAAACTGCCCCGAGCAAACCAGACAAAGAGGCATTAAGGTTATTATGTCCCAAGAGTCAATTTCATACTTGGAAGCCTCTGCTCGAGTCCCAACGGTTAGGCGCCCATATAATGAGGTGGCGAAGGGCGCATCCCCTTCACTATCACTTGTCCCTTTCCAACTATTCACGTCTTATTCCCTCCACGTCCCAATCCTACAAGAAGACATTCACCACCAGTCCTCGTCCTAGGTTACTTCCATCTTTTAGAGGCCATGATAAACAGGCTCATCAAGCCATCATATCCACCCCCTCCTCCACCATGCCTAACGGCTGTGCCCTCCAAGACCCATCCCCTATTCCTGAGGATAGACTGATAGAAACAACGCTAGCGTTGCTTACTATCATTTTATCCAAGTTTAACGATGCTCTACCGTCCAACGTCGCCTCTCAACTTACAAATCTATTTCAAAATATGCCTGTAGAGATTAGGCAAGGCAACACACACAAACTTGGTGAGTCCAATGGCGGACTCCTGCCAGTTCCTACAATGGAACAGTAAGAGTATCCGCCGCAAAAAAAGCGACTTAATATATCTATTCAACAAGTTCTCTGTGGCAGTTGCTGCCATCTCTGAGACATGGCTGGTGCCTGATTCCCTTTTTAGGGTTTCTGGCTATGCTTGTCTCAGGGATGACAGGGACGACGGCTACGGAGGCTGTTGTCTTTTAATAAAAAGATCATTTTCTTACACCCAACTTCCAATCCCCCCTCACAGCACATCACTTAATGTGGTGGCTGCGAGAATAATGAATATTTCTTTCATATCTATTTATATCCCCCACCCCTCCCCATCCCTTATCCCCGACCTCCTCAACATCTTTTCATCTATTCCCTCACCTATCTTCATTCTAGGGGATTTCAATGTCCATCACACAGCATGGGGCTCTCACTTCTGCGACACATTTTCGACCCAACTGTTGGATCTTTTTGAAGATATGAACCTAGTAGTATTGAACGACGGTTCAGCGACTCGCCGAGTGTCGCCCGCTCAAAACCCCCGCTCTGCGGTGGATCTTTCCGTATGTTCAGCACCACTCTCTTCTCTATGTTCTTGGAAAGTCCTTACACAATCCTACGGCTGTGATCACTTCCCTATCGTCATATCCAAACCCCTTTCTGTCATCCCCGCCGTCTCACCTCCTCCTTTACTCAAATACAAAATTAAGCAGGCTGATTGGTCCATATTTAGACAGGAAGTAGAGTCATATTTGAGTAGACATCTCTACGACCCGCCTCCTGACATTGAAACTAAATTGTCCATACTCATGGAAGCATTGATATGTGCTGCAGATGCTGGCATCCCTCAGAAGAAATTTAACCGCAAAAAATTAGCTCCCCCTCCTTGGTGGGACTCGGAATGCACGGATGCGGTTAAATGTCGAAAGGAGGCTGAGGTAGAGTTCAATATGTCCATGAGTATAGAAAATTATGTCAAATACAAACAAATTGCCGGTCAAACAAGAAGATTGTTGTCTAAAAAAAAGAAGAATGGTTGGGTCAATTTTTGCGAATCCCTTTCACCTAGATCGCCTACCTCCGTGGTTTGGAGAAACATAAGAAGGTTTCGCGGATCCTTGGTTGGAGCTTCCCCATCCTCTAATGACCCCTCTTCCTGGCTAAATGAGTTTGCTTGTAAACTATCCCCTCCCTTCGTTCCCCCGGAAAATTGTTTCCCATCCATCACTCCAAAGTAGTCACAGGTTCGACCAACCATTCTCCTTAGAAGAGTTGAGCTGTGCTTTGCGCGGCTTAAAAGATTCCGCTCCAGGAGAAGACGGCATTCCTTATTCCTTTCTCTCCCACCTGGGATCTACAGGGGAACGATACTTTCTGGACCTACTTAACTCCATCTTTATGACTGGAAATATTCCAACGATGTGGAAGTCCCAAATTGTCATTCCCCTGTTGAAACCAGGTAAAGACCCTTCAAACGCCTCCTCATACCGTCCCATTGCTCTCTCCTCTACACTCTCCAAAATCCTAGAACACCTTATTAAAAATCGCCTTGAGTGGATTGTTGAATCTCAGAACATCTTAGCAAGTAGTCAATTCGGTTTCAGAAAATCTAGAGGCACCACATTGCAGCTGCGTATGATAACGTACAACTTCCGGTGCTCAGACAGAAGATGCTTCGCATGAGTCTTCCAGTGAGGTTAGTCCACTGCGCAATAAACCTGCTAATGGGTAGGACAATTAAAATTCGATCTTTCGACAACATCCTCCCCCCCAGAAATCTCTGGCAGGGCTTACCCCAAGGTTCCGTTCTGAGTCCTATCCTGTACAACATTTATACATACGGCCTTGAGCAATGCGTTTCTTGTTTCAGTAATGTTTTACAGTATGCAGATGACCTTTGTTTATATGTCGCAGATAGATCGATCGATAACATTAGTCGCCGTTTAAACAGCGCCCTTTACTATTTGACGTCACGGACGTTGTCAAGTACGCACATAGCTCATACATTTTTTCCTGTTAAAAATACATAACTTCTCCTTACGCTGCAAATTAGTATGAAAATCACTAAATTATACCACTTAACTGGAGTGTGTAAATAATTCCGGGAAAAATTCGCAAGATTAGTGAAATAAAACAGCAAAAAACTGTGTTCATAGTGTACTTGGTGTCAGTTCTACCCTACGCTACATAAAAAAAAAGATAAAAGTCTATACTTACATTATTTACAAAACTTATATAACTATTAACCATAAATAAAATATATACAATGGCCCCAAAGTGTAACGCGTGCGGAAGATTCTTGGCGGCTGCTGAAGGGGTTGCATGCCCCCAGTGCAAGGTCGTCTGCCATAGGGCATGCGTAAACCTTCCCCCAGATGTACAAGTACACAGGTCGTGGCTCTGCCCGGAGTGCACAGCCAAAAGACCGCGGGCCAATAACGACAGCACCCCTATAAGGCACGTCGGCGCTGGACACTGCACTCTGGATCACTCCATGGAGGACACCACCGCCACCGACACCACAATGGACATGAGGGTGTCCGACTGCTACATGGATATGCGGGCACTTCGCGAGGAGATGCGGTTAGCGAGGGAGGAGTGTCGTGTGTGGAGGCAGGAGATGGTGGACCTCAGACAGATGGTGTTATCCATGGATGAGCGAGTGGCGAGCCTGGAGCAAAAGGTCGCGCTTTTAGACAAGCGGGCGGCGGCCGCGAAGGCACAGGAGGGAGCGAACGAAGTGGTAAAGGCTCTTGAAGCTACAGTCAACCAACTCAGAATGGATCTTGACGATCGAGACCAAGACCTGCTGCAAAACGACATAGACATCGCTGGTATAGCAGAAGAGGAGGGAGAGAGTATCCAGCATCTGGTGCTCGCCTGTGCTGCTAAGTTGGGAGTTCCACTCGACGAGAAGGACGTGGTCAAGTGCTCACGAGTGGGTATGCGGCGGTTGGAGACCCAAGAAGCGCCTAGACCGCGGATCATCACAGTGCGGCTGGCTCGCCGCAGCACCCGGGACGACATAATAAAAGCGGCACGAGTCCGGCGAAACACCAACACAGAGGGCCTGGGTCTGCGAGCGCCTCCCCGACCCCTATACGTCAACGAAAGGCTCACGAAGCTGAATCGTCATCTGTTCAACCGAGCACGGGAGTTGGCTCGGAAAGCAGGTTGGCGCTTCGTGTGGACGAGAGACGGGCGAGTCTACATCCGCCATGATCAGGGGGCTCCCGCAAGCCGAATCAGACGGGATGAAGACCTAGAGAGGGTTTTTGGGTCGGAAGTCGTTAGGTCCTAACGGTTTCTTGTATTTGTGTAGTTGCATGTTAGTTTTTAACCATTTTTATGTAAAGCGCATAGATAAGCCATGTATTCAATTGTTAATGTCCAGCCAGTGTCACTTCATAAGCACATTCTATTCTTATACTATCAATACTATATATTATTATTATGTACGTCCATTTATTATAAATTTACTTGGTTCTGTGTATAGTATTTATTTCACACGCAACATAACACAGGCATCACACTTTCAAGAAACTCGCACACCATATTTTCTAACACACTATAACACGGAGGATCACACTAAAACTCGGCATACATCAAATCATAATGGCCGCGCAACGTTATCGCGTTTCACAGTCACTAAGTGTGGGCTCTGGCTAGCCGTGGACGACGCATCGAGCGATCAAATTTTATCACAACACTTTTGTCGTTTAAACTATAAAAGGCGCGGTTAAAAAGCGAGGTTTGAAGTTTGGTCTCTTAAATGCGGGATCGCTCGGTACGCGTCACGATGAGCTGATTGTCGCCATGGAGCGCCACAATGTTGACGTGATGGCGATAAACGAGACGTGGCTACGGCCAGGCGAGGAGGGGCGGGCGCCCGCTGTACCCAACTACAGACTGCGACATATCCCGCGCCCGGCCAGCGTGCGCTCGCGCGGTGGTGGGGTAGGGGCTTACATAAGACGCGGAGTGACCGCACGGGTCCTGCCTCACCCAGCCACCGATAATGTCGAACAAATGTGGCTATGCATGACAGTGAATAGTAAGAAGTTAGTGGTAGGGATTGCGTATAGGCCCCCCTGGCTAAATGTCGATATCTTCTTGACTGCCTTAGCAACGTCACTGGAAGCATTCGCGTGGTGCGATAATGCAATGTTGCTAGGAGATTTTAATATTAATATGTTAAACCCAAATGAAAGTGCTAGGAGCAAAATCGAGGAGTTCATGCTATGCCATAGGCTAACTCAATGCGTACAAGAACCCACACATTTTACCAACTATAGTCAAACTCTCATTGACTTAGTTCTTACTGATATAAAGAGTTGTTCTGTTGTGGTGGATCATATAAATGATCTCAGCAGTCATGCGTTTGTTGTGTGTAATGTGACTGTGCCGAGACACAAACCCATTCCGACCATAGTAAAGCGCAGGGCTTTAAAAAATATCGATGCGGTTGCGTTCGAGGGGCATCTCGGTGCGATAGACTGGGAATGTGTACGCGCATGCGGCGATGTAAATGACATGGTTGAACTATTTAATTTCTTAATTATAGGTACTTTTGACATATTTGCACCGATTAGAAAAATGTATATTAAGGATCATCAGTTTCCCTGGATCACTTATAACATCAAGTTAATGATGAAGCAACGAGATAAGGCTTATATCAGGGCACGTGAGACTGGGCGCACGGAACACTGGGAGTTTTACAAGGACCTAAAAAGATCTGTTAATCAGGCCTTGTACAACGAAAAAGAGGCGTACTTTAATTATTATATAAATAAAAAAAATAACGACCCCCGTACTATGTGGGCACATATAAAAAAAAATGTACGTATAAATACCAAACCTGAGTTGCCTGGCCACATGTTTACCGATATTAATGCTGTGAACCAACACTTTCTGGACACCCCTGGGAGTAATAACGTTAACATATCACAGCTAACTTACTACGAATATAATATTAGTAGCTCTGTATCCGACGTTTTTCAATTGCAGATGGTTAGTGAGGACAAGGTCCTTAAAACATTAAAAACACTGAAATCAAATGCTGTCGGGATAGATGGCATATCACTAGATATGCTGATGGCAACCCTACCGTATTCTCTCGCAGCAATTACAGCGATTATGAACAAGTGTATCGTAACCAGTACATATCCTAAGGTGTGGCAAAGGGCTATAATAAGACCTATTCCAAAGAAAGCTTCACCCTTAACCTTGACCGATCTACGCCCAATAAGTATTTTGCCCTGTTTGTCCAAGGTTCTGGAAAAAATTATAGCTGACCAACTTAAAATATTCATAGAGAGCAATGGTATTTAACCAGAGCTGCAGTCTGGATTTAGAAAGTCGCACAGTACATCAACAGCTTTATTACAAGTGGTAGACGATGTTTTATCAGCTCAGGACAAAGGTGAAGGTACTGTATTAACTCTTCTGGACTTCTCCAGGTCCTTCGACTGCATTAACACTCCTCTACTTCTCTCAAAGCTACATTATTATGGGTTTTCGCATAGTGCAGTTAAGTTGTTTCATAGTTATTTTGAACACCGTACGCAACAGGTGGAAATGACTGATGAAGGGGGAAATACGCGGTTATCAGACTCAAGACGGGTGCTAAGAGGGGTACCACAAGGTTCCATTCTGGGACCTCTATTGTTTATCATTTACAGTGCTGATGTCACCTCACGCATTCACCACTGCAAATATCATGTGTATGCCGATGATATACAAATTTACACCTCTTTTAAACCTGCAGACGCACATATTTCTGTAAGGAATTTAAATGATGACTTAGAACGCATAACTAGGTGGGCAGAATCGAACTCACTAGTATTAAATGGCAATAAATCTAAATACATGATTTTGGGGTCAAAAACTCAAATTAAAAAAATCTCTGACAGAGGAGTCGATGTCGTTGTTGGGGGTGTAAGTGTAGAGAGGGTATCAGAAGCAAAAAATTTGGGTCTGCTCGTGGACGAGGAACTGCGTTTTGAAAAATATATAAGTGGTGTCATAGGTAGCTGTTTCTACAGATTAAAAGTTCTATACCAAATAAGAGATTATTTAAGTACGGAAAACAGAATAAAACTTTGTGATTCTCTGGTGCTCTCAAAGTTGAATTATATGGACATAGTATACGGCCCCCGCCTGCTAGTACGCACACAGCAGTCGATACAACGAGTGCAAAACGCCTGCGCTAGATTTTGTTTTAGAATACCGCCAAGAACACACGTTACACCGTTTATCAATGGGTCTAACATCCTAAAAATGAATGCACGCAGAGAGTTACATTTTGCTACATTCTTATTTGGTACAATATTGAATGAAATGCCGTCTTATCTGATAGGGAAACTGAAGTGGTCGCGTGACGTGCAGTGCAGAACCCGCCGATCGTGCTATTCACTCATTCTGCCGCCTCACCGCACCGTGGCTTTCAGGGGGAGTTTCAGATTCGCCGCGTCCAAGTGCTGGAACGATCTGCCCCCTCCATTGCGATGTCTGAAAACCGTAGGCACGTTTAGGTCTCATCTTAAAAAATACCTATTGCAAAAACAAAAAAAGGACTTATGACGGCTGTTTTTGTAAAGCAATATTTGCCTCCATGGGTGTCTATGGACGGTGGCAGTCGCTTACCACCAGGTGATTCGTCTGCTCGTCTGCCACCTATCACATGAAAGAGAATCTCACCAATCTCATTTATTTTTTTTTGTTATTTTTTTTTTAATGTATATATTATGTATAAATACTAAGTATAAATAATGTATGTATATGCATACATATGTTATTTTTATTGAGTGAATTTTATAAATCAAAATCAACGAATGCAATGTAATAAGGAATTTGACTACAGTAAAATATCAATAAATTGTTATTATCCTACAAGGAAATCATTATAAAGTATTTTAACCCTATCATTATTTAAAATATACTGTGTTATACATTATTTAAATTATTAAAATGATTAAAACTACATGTTTAACCACGTGATTAAAATCATAAGACGATTGAAATGTCCTAAAACGAGTCAAATACCCTTTTATGGGGCGTTGCATGAATATTATTATTCAATCAACTTAATTGTGACATTTGTGTGAATTTATTTATTTATAATATTTCTTGCCTAAATCCGGGAATGAACCCGCGATATTCTGAGTTTATGGTAGGTAGGTATAATGGGAATAACATAACATACCATTTGGTTACAGCCACGCAGGCAGTAGGTAGGTATTGCAGAGTCACGTCTCGGACGCGGCTAGGCTTGTACTTGTACGCTAGTAGGTACATCAAAATTATGATCTGTGTTGTTTGTCTTCACGGTATAGTAACAACGGACTCCCATTAACTGGAAAAAGAAATATAACTGTATCACACTGGCAGTAAGAAAAGAATTTCATAATGTTCATTTCGTTTTATTTTATTTCATTGAATGCTATTGGTGGTTGTTGCTATGGGTTGGGCGACCATTGCGCATCCAGTTGCAGTGCAGACTGATCCCGCATTCATCATCGATGCCTCGTCCGGTAGCAATGGGTCGATATAGGTACTTAATTATAGGTGCATAATAACTGTATGCGCGCGCTAGAAGTTGTTTTGATTTGTTAGCCGTAATAATTTCATATTTAAACTGTAGATACCCACACTCCTATTTATTCATTATAATAATTTAATAGTATGTATCTCATTATGTATCTCATTATGTATCTCAGTATGTACCTCAGTATGTATCTCATTATTATTTGATATTTTCTTCTTAGTAAATATATATACCCACATTACACATACACGTTAGGTACACAAAATACACTAGACAAGCGTCCGTGGCACTCATTCAGCTGGTCTCACTGAAAACCAGCGTCATGGCCTTTGTCTGGGCTGTGACATAAGCTGAGTGAGGGCCATTTATACTAGACGTCATAACACATCATTATATTCATTTGGCACTGTCTGGACATGATTGAATATAGTTTTGGTTTCTTTTTTTTCCTTTTGTTTTATTTTTATGTATTTTTGATTGTTTTATGTTTTGTTTTCTGTTTGTACCAAATTGTGTTCTGTTTATAATTGCTATATGTTCTGTGTTGTGATGTCTATAATAATAAATATTTTCTTTCTTCTTTCTTTCTTTCTTATTTAAATGAATGGCTTCAAGAACACAATTTGTCCCTTTCAATCTCCAAAAGTAAGACCGTGGTATTTTCAAGAAAGAGATCCACCCCGTTAATTGACATTAATTGTAATGGTCAATCTGTGCCGTCCGCTGACCAAACAAAATTCCTCGGTGTCATCCTTGATTCGAGATTGACAGGTGTCCCCCATTTCAATCAAGTGGCCCAAATGCGAAAAAGGAATTAATATGCTTAGATCCCTCTCAGGTGTCTGGTGGGGGTCTCACCCTTATAGCCAAAAACTGCTCTACAACGCTGTCGTCCGCAGCCATTTGGACTATGCTTCTTTCCTTCTCGAACCCTGTAATAAAGAAGCATTGAACAGGTTAAAGAAACTCCAAATGAAGGCTTTAAGAGTTGTGCTAGGAGCAATGAAGTCTTCCCCAAAAATTGCCCTGCAGGTAGAAGCAGTCGACCCCCCACTAGACCTTCGTCGTCAATACCTCTCGGATAGGTTCATATTTAAAACAAACCAATCTAGTGACCATCCCCTCATCACCCGTCTTCAAAACTTATCCGAGTTGATTTCCCAGCCTTCTTGCAAATATTGGGCCCATAAAAACCCTCCCTTAACAATTACTAGCTTCAGAAAACTCTCTACCCTCACATACTCAATGGTGCAATTTCCTATAAACCCTCTTTTCCAAATTCCATATGATGCCATAATATTCGAACCCCGGATCGTCCTGGACTTTGGAATCCAGAAAAATGATCCCACTGCAGAATATACCTTCAACACATACCTAGAAAAAGATTGGCACCAGTGGCTCCCAATATACACTGACGCCTCAAAGTCATCTGTTGAAGGAACCGTAGAAGCAGTCGACCCCCCACTAGACCTTCGTCGTCAATACCTCTCGGATAGGTTCATATTTAAAACAAACCAATCTAGTGACCATCCCCTCATCACCCGTCTTCAAAACTTATCCGAGTTGATTTCCCAGCCTTCTTGCAAATATTGGGCCCATAAAAACCCTCCCTTAACAATTACTAGCTTCAGAAAACTCTCTACCCTCACATACTCAATGGTGCAATTTCCTATAAACCCTCTTTTCCAAATTCCATATGATGCCATAATATTCGAACCCCGGATCGTCCTGGACTTTGGAATCCAGAAAAATGATCCCACTGCAGAATATACCTTCAACACATACCTAGAAAAAGATTGGCACCAGTGGCTCCCAATATACACTGACGCCTCAAAGTCATCTGTTGAAGGAACCGTAGAAGCAGTCGACCCCCCACTAGACCTTCGTCGTCAATACCTTCTCGGATAGGTTCATATTTAAAACAAACCAATCTAGTGACCATCCCCTCATCACCCGTCTTCAAAACTTATCCGAGTTGATTTCCCAGCCTTCTTGCAAATATTGGGCCCATAAAAACCCTCCCTTAACAATTACTAGCTTCAGAAAACTCTCTACCCTCACATACTCAATGGTGCAATTTCCTATAAACCCTCTTTTCCAAATTCCATATGATGCCATAATATTCGAACCCCGGATCGTCCTGGACTTTGGAATCCAGAAAAATGATCCCACTGCCAGAATATACCTTCAACACATACCTAGAAAAAGATTGGCACCAGTGGCTCCCAATATACACTGACGCCTCAAAGTCATCTGTTGAAGGAACCGTAGAAGCAGTCGACCCCCACTAGACCTTCGTCGTCAATACTTCTCGGATAGGTTCATATTTAAAACAAACCAATCTAGTGACCATCCCCTCATCACCCGTCTTCAAAACTTATCCGAGTTGATTTCCCAGCCTTCTTGCAAATATTGGGCCCATAAAAACCCTCCCTTAACAATTACTAGCTTCAGAAAACTCTCTACCCTCACATACTCAATGGTGCAATTTCCTATAAACCCTCTTTTCCAAATTCCATATGATGCCATAATATTCGAACCCCGGATCGTCCTGGACTTTGGAATCCAGAAAAATGATCCCACTGCAGAATATACCTTCAACACATACCTAGAAAAAGATTGGCACCAGTGGCTCCCAATATACACTGACGCCTCAAAGTCATCTGTTGAAGGAACCGTAGGAAGTGCTGTATGGATTCCTAAGTTCCAGATCATATTAAATTTTAAATCCCCCAAAGAATCCTCTGTGTTCACAGGAGAATCCCTTGCAGTATTAGAAGCTCTATTATATGTTCACTCCCACAAATTAAATAAATCAGTAATTTTAACCGACTCTAAAAGCTGTTTAGTTGCACTTCTAGGAAATATGCTTAGGAAAAAAGGTATCTATCTATCTATCTATATCTATCTATCTATCTATCTATCTATCTATCTATCTATATCTATCTTCTATCTTCTATCTTCTATCTTCTATCTATCTATCTATCTATATTATATATAGCTGGATTACCACTCACTGACTCACTGACTGATCAGGGGTATTTTTGGGGGTGTTGGGGGTTGTTTTTGACAATTTTTTCTTTTTTGGTGTTATTGTTTTTTTAATCAACACAGGTTTTTGACATTTGGTGAAAAAAAAATGGATCGGAAGCGCGCCGTTGCGCTTTTGTTTTTTTTTTTTCAAATGCGATGCTTGGGTTTGACATTTGTATTAGAATCGCCCATTGTTTTTAAAATTGGAACAAGGAAATTTTTTTGAAAAAACAAAATGGCCGCGCCGCCATCTTGGATTGAAAATTCAATTTGGATCTCTTTTCGCGGAATCGTAGCGGAGGGGGGCGCGGGTGGATTTTCAAAATTCTTTTTTTTATCTGTTGCACAAGTGTTCTACTTTCAAACGATGGTTGGGATTTTTCAAAATCCAAGATGGCGCCGCGTCTGGCGGCCATTTTGTTGGGGGGAAAAAATTGGTAGTTTTCAAATTGATTTTTCGGGGAGATGGCAACATCAAAGTGGGTAGGTTTGTTCGGGGCGTCGGGGGGTAATTTATCCGAGTGTTGCCAGGACTGAGAATTTCTACCATATTTTTGGTAGTTTTTGGGCCACGGCCCTGAATAGTAGAAAAAAAAAGTGGTCTTATTTGTACAAATCGAGTATGCAGTCTGGTGGCAATCGGGGCTCGCAATGACTTGCAGGTAGTTTTTTGCTAAAATTCTGGCAACACTGGAAATGGCGGCAAAAATAAATTTTGGGGTGTCGCCCACTTTGAGGAGCTCCTCGGGCGAGGATATCGTAGATGGAAAAAAAATTAAAATTGTCTCTGATTGGTTATATAGTTTAGTCTATGACAGGGGTACGCGCTGTCAAAAATACAAGATGGCGGACGAGCTGGCGGCCATTTTGTAAATTTGTAAAATTTTTGAAAATTTCAACGTGATTTTTTTGACACATGGTGACACTTGAGCGAGTTGTCATGTATAGGGCGGGTGTGAGTCTTGCTTGCGTGTGTTGCCATGTCGAAAAATATTTTGGCGATTTTTGATAGTTTGCGCGCCAGGGCCCGAAAAGGTGCCGACTCGAAATAGCCATTTCTGGGGGAAAAAAATCACAAGAGGCCATTGACAGGACCGGTCCAAATGACATTTGACCATTTTCAGCACCCTGACCTGGCAACACTGGGAGCTGTGGAGAAAAACATTTTTGCGACTTGGTCATTTTCGAGATAGCTTATTGGTCCTCTGGTATTCTCTAAGAAAAAAAGTAAAAATGTGGTTCGGTCTTGTTTATGGCGTAGTATATGGGAAAAATACGATTTTCTTGAAATTCAAGATGGCGGACGAGACAGCGGCCATTTTGTAAAAAGTTTAGTTTTTGAAAAAATTCAAAGTGGTTTTTCGGGCAGACGGCGCCACTTGACGCGAATTTTAGCCAGAACCTTTATTGTTGAACTTGACAATAGCTACGCGACAGTGAAATAAAAAAATCGAATTTTTGTATAAATTCTGAGAATTACCCCAAAACGTAAAATTGCAAATTTTCAGTTTCTGAGTATAAGGTCCTGTCACGAATTGACATCCGATATCATTTTTGGCAAATTTAGCACCTTGACCTGGCAACACTGGGAGCTGTTGAGAAAAACATCTTTGCGACATGGTCATTTTCGAGATAGCTTATTGGTCCTCTGGTATTCTTTGAGAAAAAAAGTAAAAATGTGGTTCGATCTTGTTTACGGTGCAGTATATGGGAAAAATACGTTTTTTTTTTAATTCAAGATGGCGGACTAGACAGCGGCCATTTTGTGAAAAAGTTAGTTTTCGAAATGCTTTAAAGTGGGTTTTCGGGCAGATGGCGCTACTTGACGCGAATTTTTTACATGACCTTTATTATTGAGCTTAACAAGAGCTATGTGGTGGTGAAAAAAAAAATTGAATTTTTGGATAATTTCTGAGAATTAGCCCAAAACGAAGATTTGCAAGTTTTCGGTTTCCGAGTATGAGGTCCTGTCAAAAAGTGACATCCGATGTCATTTTTGGCCAATCAGAGCGTGTAAAAGTGTTTGCCGTGAAAAAAAACGAAAACGAAATTTCAACCTGATAGGAGACGGACCCATACATTTTGTACTGGAGTTGACTTAAAGTACCTCACTAAGGAGTTGTATGGGGAAATCAAAATATTCAACCCAAGTTGGGGAATCGAGGCGAAGCGCCGCGTAGGGCGAAGCCCGGAGCGGCCATTTCATCAAGCAATTATACTAAATCCAAGCGGAGCGCCGCGTAGGGCGTAGCCCGGAGCGGCCATTTCATCATGACTCATAACACCAAAAACAAGCGGAGCGCCGCGTAGGGCGAAGCCCGGAGCGGCCATTTCATCAAGCAATCATACTAAAACCAAGCGGAGCGCCGCGTAGGGCGTAGCCCGGAGCGGCCATTTCACCATTACTCATAACACCAAAAACAAGCGGAGCGCCGCGTAGGGCGAAGCCCGGAGCGGCCATTCTCCTGAACAGTGACTACGAGATCAAAGCAGAGCGCCGCGTAGGGCGAAGCCCGGAGCGGCCATTATCACAAATCAGCAGCAAAACTAAGCAGAGCGCCGCGTAGGGCGAAGCCCGGAGCGGCCATTTCATCACATGTTATACTAACAAAACAAAGCGAAGCGCCGCGTAGGGCGAAGCCCGGAGCGGCCATTCCATCTCAAATGATACTACAAAAACCAAGCGGAGCGCCGCGTAGGGCGAAGCCCGGAGCGGCCATAACATCACGACTCACATCACAAAAAACAAGCGGAGCGCCGCGTCGGGCGAAGCCCGGAGCGGCCATAACATCACGACTCACATCACAAAAACCAAGCGGAGCGCCGCGTCGGGCGCAGCCCGGGGCGGCCTCCTAACTACATGGGGAAGATACGGTGAAGGCGGAGCGCCGCGTAGGGCGAAGCCCGGAGCGGCCATTTTATCACAAATCAGCAGCAAAACCAAGCGGAGCGCCGCGTAGGGCGCAGCCCGGAGCGGCCATTACATCACGACTCACATCACAAAAACCGAGCGGAGCGCCGCGTAGGGCGCAGCCCGGAGCGGCCATTACATCACGTCTCACATCACAAAAACCAAGCGGAGTGCCGCGTCGGGCGCAGCCCGGGGCCGTCTTCTAACTACATGAGCAAGATACGGTTAAAGCGGAGCGCCGCGTAGGGCGCAGCCCGGAGCGGCCACATTCTACCAATTATGATTGTAACTTGCAATACTATAAGTCTAACCTCGAACCCTACCCAACCCTGCCCAAGGACACACATTTGATTTATATCCTTGGGCGTGGAAAAGGAAAAGGGCAGCCACCACAAACGGTGCATCGCCTCATGCAAGTTCGCGAGGCCGCAGGCCGAGCTGCGTCTCGCGAGGCCGAAGGCCGAGCTCCGCGGAGGGCGAAGCCCGTAGCGTCGCCGCGCAGGGCGCAGCCCGCAGCGCGGCCGAGCGTCGCAGACCTAGCTCGAAGGCGCGCCCGCGCAAAGCGCGGGGCGTCAAAAAGCTAGTCTATATCTATCTATATCTATCTATATCTATCTATCTATATTATATATAGCTGGATTACCACTGACTGACTGACTGATCAGGGGTGTTTTTAGGGGTGTTGGGGGTTGTTTTTGGATATTTTTTTTTTTTTGGTGTTGTTGTTTTTTTAATCAACGCAGGTTTTTGACATTTGGTGGAAAAAAAATGGACGGGAAGCGCGCCGTTGCGCTTTTGTTTTTTTTTTTCAAATGCGATGCTTGGGTTTTGACATTTGTCTTGGAATCGCCCATTGTTTTTAAATTGGAACAAGGAAATTTTTTGAAAAAACAAAATGGCCGCGCCGCCATCTTGGATTGAAAATTTAATTTGGATCTCTTTTCGCGGAATCGTAGCGGAGGGGAGCGCGGGTGGATTTTCAAAATTCTTTTTTTAATCTGTCACAATTATGTTCGACTCTCAAACGTCATTTGCGATTTTTCGAAATCCAAGATGGCGCCGCTTCTGGCGGCCATTTTGTCGGGGGGAAAAAATTGGCACTTTTCAAATTGATTTTTCGGGGAGATGGCAACATCGGAGGGGGTAGGTTTGTTCCAGGCGTCGGGGGGTAATTTATTCGAGTGTTGCCACGACTGAGAATTTCTACCATATTTTTGGTAGTTTTTGGGCTACGGCCCCGAATAGTAGAAAAAAAAAGTGGTCTCTTTGGTGAAAATCGAATATGCAGTCTGGTGGCAATCGGGGCTCGCAATGACCTCCAGGTAGTTTTTTGGTAAAATTCTGGCAACACTGGAAATGGCGGCAAAAATAAATTTTGGGGTGTCGCCCACTTTGAGGAGCTCCTCGGACGAGGATATAGTGGATGGAAAAAAAATAAAAATTGTCTCTGATTGGTTATATAGTTTAATCTATGGCACGGGTACGCGCTGTCAATAATACAAGATGGCGGACGAGCTGGCGGCCATTTTGTAAATTTGAAAAATTTTCGAAAATTTCAACGTGATTTTTTTGACACATGGCGACACTTGAGCGAGTTGACATGTATAGGGCGGGTGTGAGTCTTGCTTGCGTGTGTTGCCATGTCGAAAAATATTTTGGCGATTTTTGATAGTTTGCGCGCCAGGGCCCAAAAAGGTGCCGAGTCGAAATAGCCATTTTTGGGGGAAAAAAATCACAAGAGGCCATTGACAGGATCGGTCCAAATGACATTTGACCATTTTCAGCACCCTGACCTGGCAACACTGGGGGCTGTAGGGAAAAACATTTTTGCGACTTGGTCATTTTCGGCGATAGTTATTGGTCCTCTGGTATTAATTGAAAAAAAAAGTAAAAATGTGGTTCGATCTCGTTTATGATGTAGTATATGGGAAAAATACGGATTTTTTGAAATTCAAGATGGCGGACTAGACAGCGGCCATTTTGTGAAAAATTGAGTTTTTGAAAAAATTCAAAGTGGTTTTTCAGGCAGATGGCGCCACTTGACGCGAAATTTAGACAGAACCTTTATTGTTGAACTGGATAAGGGCTACGCGACAGTGAAATAAAAAATTCGAATTTTTGGATAATTTCTGAGAATTACCCCAAAACGTAAAATTGCAAATTTTCAGTTTCTGAGTATGAGGTCCTGTCAAAAAGTGACATGCGATGCCATTTTTGGCCGATTTGGCATCCTTACCTGGCAACACTGGGAGCTGTTGAGAAAAACATTTTTGGTCATGGTCATTTTCGGCGATAGTTATTGGTCCTCTGGTATTCTTTGAGGAAAAAAGTGAAAATGTGGTTCGATCTTGTTTATGGTGTAGTATATGGGAAAAATACGGATTTTTTTAAATTCAAGATGGCGGACTAGACAGCGGCCATTTTGTGAAAAAATGAGTTTTCGAAAACCTTTAAAGTGGATTTTCGGGCAGATGGCGCCACTTGACGCAAATTTTTGACATGACCTTTATTGTTGAACTTGACAAGTGCTATGCTATGAAGAAAAAAAAAATCCAAAGTTTTGGATAATTTCTGAGAATTACCCCAAAACGTAAAATTTCAAATTTACAGTTTCCGAGTATGAGGTCCTGTCAAAAAGTGACATCCGATGTCATTTATGGCCAATCAGAGCGTGTACAAGTGTTTGCCGTGAAAAGAAACCGAAAATGAAATTTCGATCTGTTAGGAAACTGTCCCATACATTTTGTACTGAAGTTGACTTTAGGTAAAGGAGTTGTATGGGGAAATAAAAACATTTAACCCAAGCTGGGGAATCGAGGCGGAGCGCCGCGTAGGGCGAAGCCCGGAGCGGCCATTTCATCAAGCAACACTACTAAATCCAAGCGGAGCGCCGCGTAGGGCGAAGCCCGGAGCGGCCATTATAATCACTCGATCGTATGGAAAAACCTAGAGAAGCGCCGCGTCGGGCGCAGCCCGGGGCGGCCTTCTTACTATATAGGGAAGACATGGCGAAGGCGGAGCGCTGCGTAGGGCGAAGCCCGGAGCGGCCATTTCATCACTACTCATGACCAAAAACAAGCGGAGCGCCGCGTAGGGCGCAACCCGGAGCGGCCACATTCTACCAATTATGATTGTAACTTGCAATACTATAAGTCTAACCTCGAACCCTACCCAACCCTGCCTAAGGACACACATTTGATTTATTTGTTGACCTGTTAAATAACATTCATTGTAGATATTGATTCGGGAATAATTACCTAATTATGTACCTACATAGGTTAGGGTTTTTTTTTTTTGTTGACCTGTTAAATAACATTCATTGTAGAAATTGATTCGGGAATAATTACCTAATTATGTACCTACATAGGTTAGGGTTATTTTTTTTTGTTGACCTGTTAAATAACATTCATTGTAGAAATTGATTCGGGAATAATTACCTAATTAAGTACCTACATAGGTTAGGGTTATTTTTTTTTGTTGACCTGTTAAATAACATTCATTGTAGAAATTGATTCGGGAATAATTACCTAATTATGTACCTACATAGGTTAGGGTTATTTTTTTTTGTTGACCTGTTAAATAAAATTCAGTGTAGAAATTGATTCGGGAATAATTACCTAATTATGTACCTACATAGGTTAGGGTTATTTTTTTTGTTGACCTGTTAAATAACATTCATTGTAGAAATTGATTCGGGAATAATTACCTAATTATGTACCTACATAGGTTAGGGTTATTTTTTTTTTGTTGACCTGTTAAATAACATTCATTGTAGAAATTGATTCGGGAATAATTACCTAATTAAGTACCTACATAGGTTAGGGTTATTTTTTTTTGTTGACCTGTTAAATAACATTCATTGTAGAAATTGATTCGGGAATAATTACCTAATTATGTACCTACATAGGTTAGGGTTATTTTTTTTTGTTGACCTGTTATAAACATTCACTGTAGAAATTGATTCGGGAACAATTACCTAATTATGTACCTACATAGGTTAGGGTTATTTTTTTTTGTTGTCCTGTAAACAACAGTATGTAGGTAGGTACCTATCTGTGTAAGTAGGAATTTATATAAATTAACATTAGTAAATTATTGAAAACAATCTTCGGAAACTTTAGTAATACACTTTTTAGGAAGAGTGATCATTTAGTTCAGATCAGTGAGGTTTTCTAATCTGTATGAAGAACGATTTTGAGTAAAAATCTTTAGGTGAATCAAATGGACGCTTATCTCGACCATCCCATACCATCTATGCTCAACAGTACCTAATATACTAATCTTTACAATAATAATATTCTGGTGAACAATTCTCATAGGGATTATTGATAAGGGAGCTGCACAGTTGAATATAAAATAATATATCTATGTGGTTAAGTATATGTTAAATCAAAGTCCTCTGTAGTATAGAAAGGTAGTGAAGTGCTAAAATCATACATCAACTTCAGAACCCGGTGTGTGCTTAGTCTATACCTAACTAATCCCGAATTTGGGGAGCCTGGTTTCATCACAAGTTATAACACCAAAACCAAGCGAAGCGCCGCGTAGGGCGAAGCCCGGAGCGGCCATTCCATCTCAAATGATACTACAAAAACCAAGCGGAGCGCCGCGTAGGGCGCAGCCCGGAGCGGCCATTACATCACGACTCACATCACAGAAACCAAGCGGAGCGCCGCGTCGGGCGCAGCCCGGGGCGGCCTTCTAACAACATGAGGAAGATACGGGCGAAGCGGAGCGCCGCGTAGGGCGAAGCCCGGAGCGGCCATTCTTCTGAACAGTGACTACGAGATCAAAGCAGAGCGCCGCGTAGGGCGCAGCCCGGAGCGGCCACATTCTACCAATTATGATCTCAACTTGCAGACCTTAAAAGTCTACCCTCGAACCCCCTCCAACCCTGCCCAAGGACACACGTTTGATTTATCCTTGGGCGTGGAAAAGAACAAGGGCAACTGTCTCAAACGGTGCATCGCCTCATGCAAGTTCGCGAGGCCGCAGGCCGAGCTGCGTCTCGCGAGGCCGAAGGCCGAGCTCCGCGGAGGGCGAAGCCCGTAGCGTCGCCGCGCAGGGCGCAGCCCGCGGCGCGGCCAAGCGTCGCAGACCTAGCTCGAAGGCGCGCCCGCGCAAAGCGCGGGGCGTCAAAAAGCTAGTCTATCTATCTATCTATCTATCTATCTATATTATATATAGCTGGATTACCACTCACTGACTCACTGACTGATCAGGGGTTTTTTTGGGGGTGTTGGGGGTTGTTTTTCCATTTTTTTTCTTTTTTGGTGTTATTGTTTTTTTAATCAACGCAGGTTTTTGACATTTGGTGGAAAAAAAATGGACCGCAAGCGCGCCGTTGCGCTTTTGTTTTTTTTTTTTTAATGCAACGGCTATGTTTTGACATTTGTCTTAGGATCGCCCATTGTTTCTTATTTTGGAACAAGGAAAATTTTTTGAAAAAACAAAATGGCCGCGCCGCCATCTTGGATTGAAAATTAAATTTGGACCCGTGTTTGCGGAATCGTAGCCGAGGGGGGCGCGGGGGGATTTGCGAAATTCTTTTTTTAATCTGTCACAATTATGTTCGACTCTCAAACGTCATTTGCGATTTTTCGAAATCCAAGATGGCGCCGCGTCTGGCGGCCATTTTGTCGGGGGGAAAAAATTGGTACTTTTCAAATTGATTTTTCGGGGAGATGGCAACGTCGGAGGGGGTAGGTTTGTTCCGGGCGTCGGGGGGTAATTTATCCAAGTGTTGCCACGACTGAGAATTTCTACCATATTTTTGGTAGTTTTTGGGCTACGGCCCCGAATAGTAGAAAAAAAAAGTGGTCTCTTTTGGGAAAATCGAGTATGCAGTCTGGTGGCAATCGGGGCTCGCAATGACCTCCAGGTAGTTTTTTGCTAAAATTCTGGCAACACTGGAAATGGCGGCAAAAATAAATTTTGGGGTGTCGCCCACTTTGAGGAGCTCCTAGGACGAGGATATCGTAGGTGGAAAAAAAATAAAAATTGTCTCTGATTAGTCATATGATGTAGTCTATGGTAGGGGTACGGGCTGTCAAAAATACAAGATGGCGGACGAGCTGGCGGCCATTTTGTAAATTTGTAAAATTTTTGAAAATTTCAACGTGATTTTTTTGACACATGGCGACACTTGAGCGAGTTGACATGTATCGGGCGGGTGTGAGTCTTGCTTGCGTGTGTTGCCATGTGGAAAAATATTTTGGCGATTTTTGATAGTTTGCGCGCCAGGGCCCGAAAAGGTGCCGAGTCGAAATAGCCATTTTTGGGGGAAAAAAATCTCAAGAGGCCATTGACAGAGTTGGTCCGAATGACATTTGACCATTTTCAGCACCCTGACCTGGCAACACTGGGAGCTGTTGAGAAAAACATTTTTGCGACTTGGTCATTTTCGGCGATAGTTATTGGTCCTCTGGTATTAATTGAAAAAAAAAGTAAAAATGTGGTTCGATCTTGTTTATGGTGTAGTATATGGGAAAAATACGGATTTTTTGAAATTCAAGATGGCGGATGAGGCAGCGGCCATTTTGTAAAAAGTTGAGTTTTCGAAAAAATTTAAAGCGGTTTTTCGGGCAGATGGCGCCACTTGACGCGATTTTTGCCAGAACCTTTATTGTTGAGCCTTGACAAGGGCTACTGTGACAGTAAATAAAAAATTTGAATTTTTGGATAATTTCTGAGAATTACCCCAAAACGTAAAATTTCAAATTTTTAGTTTCTGAGTATGAGGTCCTGTCAAAAAGTGACATGCGATGCCATTTTTGGCCGATTTGGCATCCCAACCTGGCAACACTGGGAGCTGTTGAGAAAAACATTTTTGCGACATAGGCATTTTCGAGATATTTTATTGGTCTTCCGGTATTCTTTGAGGAAAAAAGTAAAAATGTGGTTCGATCTTGTTTATGGTGCAGTATATGGGAAAAATACGTTTTTTTAAAAATTCAAGATGGCGGACTCGACAGCGGCCATTTTGTAAAAAGTAGAGTTTTCGAAATGCTTTAAAGTGGGTTTTCGGGCAGATGGCGCCACTTGACGCGAATTTTTCACATGACCTTTATTGTTGAGCTTAATAAGGGCTACGCTACGGTAAAAAAAAAATTTCGAGTTTTTAGATAATTTCTAAGAAATTCCCCAAAACGTAAAATTGCAAATTTTCAGTTTCCGAGTATGAGGTCCTGTCAAAAAGTGACATCCGATGTCATTTTTGGCCAATTAGAGCGTGTACAAGTGTTTGCCGTGAAAAGAAAACGAAAATGAAATTTCGACCTGGTAGTAGACTGTCCCATACATTTTGTACTGAAGTTGACTTCAAAGTACCTACTAAAGGAGTTGTATGGGGAAATCAAAATATCAACCCAAGTTGGAGAACCGAGGCGGAGCGCCGCGTAGGGCGAAGCCCGGAGCGGCCATTTAATCAAGCAACACTACTAAATCCAAGCGGAGCGCCGCGTAGGGCGCAGCCCGGAGCGGCCATTTTATCATAAATTAGCAGCAAAACAAAGCGGAGCGCCGCGTAGGGCGAAGCCCGGAGCGGCCATTTCATCACGACTTATGTCACAAAAACCAAGCGGAGCGCCGCGTAGGGCGCAGCCCGGAGCGGCCATTTCATCAAGCAACACTAATAAATCCAAGCGGAGCGCCGCGTAGGGCGAAGCCCGGAGCGGCCATTTCATCACATGTTATACCGTCAAAATAAAGCGAAGCGCCGCGTAGGGCGCAGCCCGGAGCGGCCATTCTCCTGAACAGTGACTACGAGATCAAAGCAGAGCGCCGCGTAGGGCGAAGCCCGGAGCGGCCATTCCATCACTTGTTATACTAACAAAACAAAGCGAAGCGCCGCGTAGGGCGAAGCCCGGAGCGGCCATTCCATCTCAAATGATACTACAAAAACCAAGCGAAGCGCCGCGTAGGGCGCAGCCCGGAGCGGCCATTACATCACGACTCATAACACAAAAACCAAGCGGAGCGCCGCGTAGGGCGCAGCCCGGAGCGGCCATTACATCACGACTCACATCACAGAAACCAAGCGGAGCGCCGCGTCGGGCGCAGCCCGGGGCGGCTTTCTAACTACATGAGGAAGATACGGTTGAAGCGGAGCGCCACGTAGGGCAAAGCCCGGAGCGGCCATTTCATCACGACTTATATCACCAAAAACAAGCGGAGCGCCGCGTAGGGCGCAGCCCGGAGCGGCCACATTCTACCAATTATGATCATAACTTGCAATACTATAAGTCTACCCTCAAACCCCATCCAATCCTGCCCAAGGACACACATTTGATTTATCCTTGGGCGTGGAAAAGAACAAGGGCAACTGTCTCAAACGGTGCATCGCCTCATGCAAGTTCGCGAGGCCGCAGGCCGAGCTGCGTCTCGCGAGGCCGAAGGCCGAGCTCTTTTGGTGTATTTGTTTTTTTAATCAACGCAGGTTTTTGACATTTGTTGGAAAAAAAATGGACCGCAAGCGCGCCGTTGCGCTTTTGTTTTTTTTTTTTTAAATGCAATGGCTATGTTTTGACATTTGTCTTAGGATCGCCCATTGTTTCTTATTTTGGAACAAGGAATTTTTTTTGAAAAAACAAAATGGCCGCGCCGCCATCTTGGATTGAAAATTGAATTTGGACCCGTGTTTGCGGAATCGTAGCGGAGGGGGGCGCGAGTGGATTTTCAAAATTCTTTTTTTAATCTGTCACTATTATGTTCGACTCTCAAACGTCATTTGCGATTTTTCGAAATCCAAGATGGCGCCGCGTCTGGCGGCCATTTTGTCGGGGGGAAAAAATTGCCTTTTTTCAAGTTGATTTTTCGGGGAGATGGCAACATCGGAGCTGGTAGGTTTGTTCCGGGCGTCGGGGGGTAATTTATCCGAGTGTTGCCAGGACTGAGAATTTCTACCAAATTTTTGGTAGTTTTTGGGCCACGGCCCCGAATAGTAGAAAAAAAAAGTGGTCTCTTTGGTGAAAATCGAGTATGCAGTCTGGTGGCAATCGGGGCTCGCAATGACCTCCAGGTAGCTTTTTGCTAAAATTCTGGCAACACTGGAAATGGCGGCAAAAATAAATTTTGGGGTGTCGCCGACTTTGAGGAGCTCCTTGGACGAGGTAATCGTAGATGGAAAAAAAATAAAAATTGTCTCTGATTGGTCATATAGTTTAGTCTATGGCACGGGTACGGACTGTCAAAAATACAAGATGGCGGACGAGCTGGCGGCCATTTTGTAAATTTGTAAAATTTTTGAAAATTTCAACGTGATTTTTTTGACACATGGCGACACTTGAGCGCGTTAACATGTATCGGGCGGGTTTGAGTCTTGCTTGCGTGTGTTGCCATGTCGAAAAATATTTTGGCAATTTTTGATAGTTTGCGCGCCAGGGCCCGAAAAGGTGCCGAGTCGAAATAGCCATTTTTGGGGGACAAAAATCCCTTGAGGCCATTGCTAGGATCAATAAAAATGACATTTGACCATTTTCAGCACCCTGACCTGGCAACACTGGGAGCTGTTGAGAAAAACATTTTTGCGACTTGGTCATTTTCGGCGATAGTTATTGGTCCTCTGGTATTAATTGAAAAAAAAAGTAAAAATGTGGTTCGATCTTGTTTATGATGTAGTATATGGGAAAAATACGGATTTTTTGAATTTCAAGATGGCGGACTAGACAGCGGCCATTTTGTAAAAAGTCGAGTTTTCGAAAATTTTTCAAGTGGGTTTTCGGGCAGATGGCGCCACTTGACGCGAAATTCAGACAGAACCTTTATTGTTGAGCCTGACAAGGGCTATGTGACAGTAAAATAAAAAAATCGAATTTTCGGACAATTTCTGAGAATTACCCCAAAACGTAAAATTTCAAATTTTCAGTTTCTGAATATGAGGTCCTGTCAAAAAGTGACATGCGATGCCATTTTTGGCCGATTTGGCATCCTAACCTGGCAACACTGGGAGCTGTTGAGAAAAACATTTTTGGTCATGGTCATTTTCGGCGATAGTTATTGGTCCTCTGGTATTATTAAAAAAAAAAAGTAAAAATGTGGTTCGGTCTTGTTTATGGTGTAGTATATGGGAAAAATACGGATTTTTTTAAATTCAAGATGGCGGACTAGACAGCGGCCATTTTGTGAAAAATTGAGTTTTCGAAAATCTTTAAAGCGGATTTTCGGGCAGATGGCGCCACTTGACGCGAACTTTTGACTTGACCTATATTGTTGAGCTTGACAAGTGCTACGCTATGGTGAAAAAAAAAACTCGAATTTTTGGATAATTTCTGAGAATTACCCCAAAATGTAAAGTTGCAAATTTTTAGTTTCCGAGTATGAGGTCCTGTCAAAAAGTGACATCCGATGTCATTTTTGGCCAATTAGAGCGTGTACAAGTGTTTGCCGTGAAAAGAAAACGAAAATGAAATTTCGACCTGATAGGAAACTGTCCCATACATTTTGTACTGGGGAGTTGACTTAAAGTACCTCACTAAGGAGTTGTATGGGGAAATCAAAATATTCAACGCAAGATGGGGAATCGAGGCGGAGCGCCGCGTAGGGCGAAGCCCGGAGCGGCCATTTTATCATAAATCAGCAGCAAAACTAAGCGGAGCGCCGCGTAGGGCGAAAATGGCCGCGCCGCCATCTTGGATTGAAAATTTAATTTGGACCCGTGTTTGCGGAATCGTAGCGGAGGGGGGCGCCGGTGGATTTTCAAAATTCTTTTTTTAATCTGTTGCGTTAGTGTTCTTCTTTTGAACCTCGTTTGCGTTTTTTTCGAAATCCAAGATGGCGCCGCGTCTGGCGGCCTTTTTGTCAGGGGGCAATTTTTGGCAATTTTCAAATTGATTTTTCGGGGAGATGACAGCGTCGGAGCGGGTAGGTTTATTCCAAGCGTCGGGGGGTAATTTATTCGAGTGTTGCCATGATGTAGAATTTCTACCAAATTTTTGGTAGTTTCCGAAATGTGCAGGTTTCCTCACAATAATTTATGGTAGAATTACGCAAATTTAGCATTTATGTAATTATTAAATAGATACATTTCTTATGCCTCGCGGTGAGAGCGGGTGATATGCACGATGTATGACAGCTATATCTATATTACGTGTACAGGTGCGTTCCTCGCACAGTAAAACATTTGTGTGCATGAATATGTCTCTTTGTATTGGTCTGAGTGTTTATTAAGCATATTTACCAAAAAAAAAAAGGATTAAATTTATGTACACTTATATTTGTAATTCCGCTGTTGGTTTTAATAACCGTTACAAAGGTGCTTGAGCTACCTAGATAGGTAGCTCAAGCAACTCTGAGATCAGATTCGGACCTGTGTATGTGATATAGTGAAATATTTAGGTAATATTTTAAGATATCAAGTGTTAAATATTTCCTCTTTTATATTTAATAATTTAGGCACATACCTAATTCAGACACAGTTTTCTATAATGCAATAATAAAAAAATATATAATATAACATTTCATTCTTTGAGCTGATTCTACAGTTATCAGACAACAGAGGAATTATGAATATAAGTATTTATTTATAATTACACACTTATTTATAATTATATTTATTTTGCCATAAATCATGTGTCGATACATTAACAAAAAAAAAGTAAATAATGTTTTAGTCAAGTAGAAGTGAAAAGTACAAATTACATTTCAAATATTTATTCTTCAGATAAAAGGTTTGAAAAATAAATTAACTTGATTTCCATAAGGATGATGAAGTCATTTTAAAATGATGCTTTTCTTTTTAGAAAGATAGTTAAATGCTAAAATCATACATCCACTGACTTTGGTTAGCATTATACATATTATAGGGATTATAGGGACAAGCAAACGTTGAGTTACTACCAAGAGTAACCTATTAAAATTGTTCTCATTAAGATGCATCATGCAGTGTCCATTCATGCGTTGTGTGCATTTAAAACAAAACAATATGGTAATCTGAAACAAATAGGCAAATAAATATATTTTAAAGCTGAATAAAGACTTAGATTTTTATAGTTTAGTTGATTCCTCTCTATAGGTAATTCCCCATTGTGCTAAAAGTTGTAACTTCAGAACCCGGGGTATATTTAATAATTATTCTTTATCGCATAGATATTTGGTTTTATAAGTAAGGTTCTTGGCTCTCCATCATATTGACTGATTTATTGACAATATTAACAAAATCTGTAGTAACTTTGGGAAAACGTCAATCATTCTAGGCGGATCACGCTGTTAAACGGTGTAGGTATGTTTGTAGTCCTAAAAATGAAATTAAAAATAGAAATGTTAACTATTGCTGTCTAACTGGTGAACTAATGATAATGATTGTTAATATCAGAGTTCATGACCAATTCCACGAAATGGACGGAACTAATGTGTTTCGGACAAATTTCTGATCACTTGTATGGAAAGCTGAAAACTTAGTTTCCTGCTTCGTTATTTGAAATGGGTTATTATTTGTTAAATTAAGTAGTAAACTCAGTTAAAACATTACATTACCGCGAGCATTAGCAAGACAACAATACTAATTTGCCTTTTTATTTTTTAATTAATGTTTTAGGGCCTTAAACTTATCCCATAAAAGCGTGACCCGTTTGAAATGATTGATGTTGTACCGAAGTAACTATCAATTTTCTTACTAGAGGATAATGTATCATTGTCATATTGTATCGTGTTTTTTGAGCTATAAATATTGATATATACTAAGATCACCTTACTATTACTGTACTAAAGCTCATGTTATCCCGTTCCAACACGCAATGTTAAAAGGGGCTGGCACGAGTTTTGTTCCGGGACTATCCTTAGTTCGCGATATGTCATAGGGGAAGAATGTTAAAACTATCATTTTCGCAATATACTTGGGTTGTATTTTGAAGGTGAATTACGTATCTTGAGCCTTTCAAGCATATTCTGACAATTATATAATACCCATATCAAAATTTGCATAAAACATTATTGTAAATGACTGTTCTTAAAGGCAATGTTCACAAGGTGGGTATTATCAACTGGTGCCACTCATTCGAATTTAATTTGCTATGTTAGTCAATACAAAGTGCTGCCACCTATAGTTACTTTAACTTGGACTTTCCCTCAAGGTGCCATTTATTTGTACTTGGTTTGCTTTGTTTCTGCACGTTCATTATATATGATAAATAAATAAATAGACCGAAAACAAGATTTAATAAGTGTTTTTTCAGCTTGAACTTTATTGATTATTATTCCTATATAGCTATCTATCACAATGTAAAGACGATGTTTTAAAAACAATGATTATGTAATGAACAGTATGTGACAGAAACGAATCGCTATAAAACCGACTCCACGCAGTCTTGTCTGTCACACCCCTAGAGTGTAATTCAAACCCGCGTAGGCGCGGAGGGGCGAGGCGGCCCGCGACCTGAGGAGCAGGTGGTTTGAAAGCTCGCCGCCGCGGCTGAGGCTGGCCGGCTTCGCCGGCCAACAAGCCGAAGCTGCGGTGGAGAGCGAAAACCATCTGCGACGATAAGCTCGCGTGGGACCGCCGGAGCCCCGCAGCGCCGGAGCCGTGACAGAGTCCTATGTGTGTGCATTACGAATGCCGCTTGATCAACTGTAACTGTTCAACATTTCTTATTAATAAATTCATGGATTTTCTAACTTATTTCATGTTTTATTTATTAAAATATTTTTTTCATAATATACAGCAATTGTAAAAACTCAATTTGTAGTTGTTAATACCGTATAGACGCAATAAACAGTCACACGTCCGGTTTCTCCTAACAAATACAAATTAATCGATATGTATCTAACAATTCAAAGTGAGAGTCGATTGAAAAAAAAAATGTTTTTTTTTTTCAATCGACAACTGAACATGTCTAACATGAAATTAATTATTTACATATCTACATATGTAAATAATTAAAATAATTTAATGGTAGATATGTTCGGTTCAATATCAATGAGGAAATTTATCAGATTGCGGTAACCTAATGTGTGGCTGTCTGTACATATATAACTGTTATTTCATACATACTTAATTCATGTTTCAGTAAGATAAGTGTAGGTATTATGCACATCCTTAACTCTCACGTAATGTCGATCACATTAATTGAACCATGATTCGGGAAAAATTAAGTACCTACATAGGTTAGGGTTATTTTTTTTTGTTGACCTGTTAAATAACATTCATTGTAGAAATATTTGAAAGAAAACAACAGTATGTAGGTAAGTACCTATCTGTGTACATAAGTTAGGTTAGGGTTTTTTTTTTTTGTTGACCTGTTAAATAACATTATTGTAGAAATATTTGAAAGAAAACAACAGTATGTTGGTAGGTACCTATCTGTGTAAGTAGGAATTTATATAAATTAACATTAGTACATATCTGTAGTAGGTAGGCATTAAAAATTGTCTGACTGAAAACTTTAGGAAGAGTGATGATTTAATTCAGATCAGTGAGGTTTTCTAATCTGTATAAAGCACGATTTTGAGTAAAAATCTTTAGGTGAATCAAATGGACTCTTATCTCAACCATCCCATACCATCTATGCTCAACAGTACCTAATATACTAATCTTTACAATAATAATATTCTGGTGAACAATTCTCATAGGTATGTAGTAATTGAATGATTATTGATAAGAGAGCTGCACAGTTGGATATAAAATAATATATCTATGTGGCTAAGTATATGTTAAATCATTAATAACACAAAGTCCTCTGTAGTATAGAAAGGTAGTGAAGTGCTAAAATCATACAACTTCAGAACCCGGTGTATGGTTAGTCTATAGGTACCTAACTAATCCCGAATTTGGGGAACCTGGTTTCATCACAAGTTATAACACCAAAACTAAGCTGAGCGCCGCATAGGGCGAAGCCCGGAGCGGCTATCACAATGTAAAGACGATGTTTTAAAAACAATGATTATGTAATGAACAGCATGTGACGGAAACGAATCGCTATAAAACCGACTCTACGCAGTCTTGTCTGTCACACCCCTAGAGTGTAATTCAAACCCGCGTAGGCGCGGAGGGGCGAGGCGGCCCGCGAGCTAAGGAGCAGGTGGTTTAAAAGCTCGCCGCCGCGCCTGAGGCTGGCCGGCGAAGCCGGCCAACAAGCCAAAGCTGCGGTGGAGAGCGAAAACCATCTGCGACGATAAGCTCGCGTGGGACCGCCGGAGCCCCGCAGCGCCGGAGCCGTGACAGAGTCCTATGTGTGTGCATTACGAATGCCACTTGATCAACTGTAACTGTTAAACATTTCTTATTAATAAATTCATGGATTTTCTAACTTATTTCATGTTTTATTTATTAAAATAAACTTTTCATAATATACAGCAATTGTAAAAACTCAACTTACCGTATAATAAACAGTCACACGTCCGGTTTTTCCTATCCAATACAAATTAATCGATATGTATCTAACAAATCAAAGTGAGAGTCGATTGAAAAAAAAATGTATTTTTTTTTCAATCAACGACCGAACATGTCTAATATGAAATTAATTATTTACATATCTACATATGTAAATAATTAATTTGATGTTAGATATGTTCGGTTCAATATCAATGAGGAAATTTATCAGATTGTGGTAACCTAATGTGTGGCTGTCTGTACATAAATAACAGTTATTACATAATTCATGTTTCAGTATGATAAGTGTAGGTATTATGCACATCCTTAACTCTCACGTAATGTCGATCACATTAATTGTACCATGATTCGGGAATAATTACCTACCTAATTATGTACCTACATAGGTTAGGGTTATTTTTTTTTGTTGACCTGTTAAAGAACATTCATTGTAGAAATTGATTCGGGAATAATTACCTAATTAAGTACCTACATAGGTTAGGGTTATTTTTTTTTTTTGACCTGTTAAATAACATTCATTGTAGAAATTGATTCGGGAATAATTACCTAATTATGTACCTACATAGGTTAGGGTTATTTTTTTTTTGTTGACCTGTTAAAGAACATTCATTGTAGAAATTGATTCGGGAATAATTACCTAATTAAGTACCTACATAGGTTAGGGTTATTTTTTTTTTTGACCTGTTAAATAACATTCATTGTAGAAATTGATTCGGGAATAATTACCTAATTAAGTACCTACATAGGTTAGGGTTATTTTTTTTTGTTGACCTGTTAAATAACATTCATTGTATAAATTGATTCGGGAATAATTACCTAATTAAGTACCTACATAGGTTAGGGTTATTTTTTTTTGTTGACCTGTTAAATAACATTCATTGTAGAAATTGATTCGGGAATAATTACCTAATTAAGTACCTACATAGGTTAGGGTTATTTTTTTTTGTTGACCTGTTAAATAACATTCATTGTAGAAATTGATTCGGAAACAATTACCTAATTATGTACCTACATAGGTTAGGGTTATTTTTTTTGTTGTCCTGTAAACAACAGTATGTAGGTAGGTACCTATCTGTGTAAGTAGGAATTGATATAAATTAACATTAGTAAATTATTGAAAACAATCTTCGGAAACTTTAGTAATACACTTTTTAGGAAGAGTGATCATTTAGTTCAGATCAGTGAGGTTTTCTAACCCAACTTGGGGAACCGAGGCGGAGCGCCGCGTAGGGCGAAGCCCGGAGCGGCCATTTCATCGCAAGTGAGACCACCAAAACCAAGCGGAGCGCCGAGTAGGGCGAAGCCCGGAGCGGCCATTTCATCAAGCAACACTACTAAATCCAAGCGGAGCGCCGCGTAGGGCGCAGCCCGGAGCGGCCATTTCATCATATATTAGCAGCAAAACCAAGCCGAGCGCCGCGTAGGGCGCAGCCCGGAGCGGCCATTACATCACGACTCATAACACAAAAACCAAGCGGAGCGCCGCGTAGGGCGCAGCCCGGAGCGGCCATTACATCACGACTCACATCACAAAAACCCAGCGGAGCGCCGCGTCGGGCGCAGCCCGGGGCGGCCTTCTAACTACATGAGAAAGATGCGGTTAAAGCGGAGCGCCGCGTAGGGCGCAGCCCGGAGCGGCCACATTCTACCAATTATGATTGTAACTTGCAATACTATAAGTCTAACCTCGAACCCTACCCAACCCTGCCCAAGGACACACATTTGATTTATATCCTTGGGCGTGGAAAAGGAAAAGGGCAGCCACCACAAACGGTGCATCGCCTCATGCAAGTTCGCGAGGCCGCAGGCCGAGCTGCGTCTCGCGAGGCCGAAGGCCGAGCTCCGCGGAGGGCGAAGCCCGTAGCGTCGCCGCGCAGGGCGCAGCCCGCAGCGCGGCCGAGCGTCGCAGACCTAGCTCGAAGGCGCGCCCGCGCAAAGCGCGGGGCGTCAAAAAGCTAGTCTATCTATCTATCTATCTATCTATTCTATCTATTCTATCTATCTATCTATCTATATTATATATAGCTGGATTACCACTGACTGACTCACTGACTGATCAGGGGTATTTTTGGGGGTGTTGGGGGTTGTTTTTGGATTTTTTTTCTTTTTTGGTGTTATTGTTTTTTTAATCAACGCAGGTTTTTGACATTTGATGAAAAAAAAATGGACCGCAAGCGCGCCGTTGCGCTTTTGTTTTTTTTTTTTCAAATGCAATGCGTAGGTTTTGACATTTGTTTTAGAATCGCCCATTGTTTTTTTAATTGGCACCGGGAAAATTTTTTGAAAAAACAAAATGGCCGCGCCGCCATCTTGGATTGAAAATTTAATTTGGATCTCTTTTCGCGGAATCGTAGCGGACGGGGGCGCGGGTGGATTTTCAAAATTCTTTTTACAATCTGTTGCGATTATGTTCTACTCTAAAACGTCATTTGCGACTTTTCGAAATCCAAGATGGCGCCGCGTCTGGCGGCCATTTTGTCGGGGGGAAAAAATTGCCTTTTTTCAAACTGATTTTTCGGGGAGATGGCAACATCGGAGCTGGTAGGTTTGTTCCGGGCGTCGGGGGGTAATTTATCCGAGTGTTGCCACGACTGAGAATTTCTACCATATTTATGGTAGTTTTTGGGCCTACGGCCCCGAATAGTAGAAAAAAAAAGTGGTCTCTTGTTGCCAAAATCGAGTATGCAGTCTGGTGGCAATCGGGGCTCGCAATGACCTCCAGGTAGTTTTTTGCTAAAATTCTGGCAACACTGGAAATGGCGGCAAAAATAAATTTTGGGGTGTCGCCGACTTTGAGGAGCTCCTAGGACGAGGATATCGTAGATGGAAAAAAAATAAAAATTGTCTCTGATCAGTGCTATAGATGTAAGTCTATGGTAGGGGTACGAGGCTGTCAAAAATACAAGATGGCGGACGAGCTGGCGGCCATTTTGTAAATTTGTAAAATTTTTGAAAATTTCAACGTGATTTTTTTGACACATGGCGACACTTGAGCGAGTTGTACATGTATAGGGCGGGTGTGAGTCTTGCTTGCGTGTGTTGCCATGTCGAAAAATATTTTGGCGATTTTTGATAGTTTGCGCGCCAGGGCCCGAAAAGGTGCCGAGTCGAAATAGCCATTTTCTAGGGGAAAAAAATTCACAAGAGGCCTATTGATTGGGCCTAGTCCAAATGACATTTGACCATTTTCAGCACCCTGACCTGGCAACACTGGAAGCTGTGGAGAAAAACAATTTTTGCGACTTGGTCATTTTCGGAGATAGCTTATTGGTCCTCTGGTATTATCTAGAAAAAAAAAGTAAAAATGTGGTTCGGTCTTGTTTATGGCGTAGTATATGGGAAAAATACGATTTTCTTGAAATTCAAGATGGCGGATGAGACAGCGGCCATTTTGTAAAAAGTTGAGTTTTTCGAAAAAATTTCAAAGTGGATTTTTCGGGCAGATGGCGCCACTTGACGCGAATTTTAGCCAGAACCTTTATTGTTGAACTTGACAATAGGCTACGCGACAGTGAAATAAAAAATTCGAATTTTTGTATAAATTCTGAGAATTACCCCAAAACGTAAAATTGCAAATTTTCAGTTTCTGAGTATGAGGTCCTGTCAAAAAGTGACATGCGATGCCATTTTTGGCCGATTTGGCACCCTGACCTGGCAACACTGGGATCTGTTGAGAAAAACATTTTTGCGACATGGTCATTTTCGAGATAGCTTATTGGTCCTCTGGTATTCTTTGAGGAAAAAAGTAAAAATGTGGTTCGATCTTGTTTATGGTGTAGTATATGGGAAAAATACGGATTTTTATGAAATTCAAGATGGCGGACTAGACAGCGGCCATTTTGTGAAAAGTTTAGTTTTCGAAAATCTTTAAAGTGGGTTTTCGGGCAGATGGCGCCACTTGACGCGAATTTCTGACGTAACCTTTATTGTTAAGCTTGACAAGGGCTACGCTACGGTGAAAAAAAATTTTCGAGTTTTTGGATAATTTCTGAGAATTACCCCAAAATGTAAAATTTCAAATTTTTAGTTTCTGAGTATGAGCTCCTGTCAAAAAGTAACATCTGATGTCATTTTTGCCCAATCAGAGCGTGTACGAGTGTTTGATGTGAAAAAAAACGAAAATAAAATTTCGACCTGATAGGAAACTGTCCCATACATTTTGTACTGGAGTTGACTTAAAGTACCTCACTAAGGAGTTGTATGGGGAAATCAAAATATTCAACCCAGGTTGGGGAATCGAGGCGGAGCGCCGCAGTAGGGCGAAGCCCGGAGCGACCATTTCATCATGACTCATAACACCAAAACCGAGCGGAGAGCCGCGTAGGGCGAAGCTCGGAGCGTCCATTATAATCACTCGGTCATTTGGAAAAACCGAGCGGAGCGCCGCGTGGGGCGCAGCCCGGAGCGGCCATTTTATCACAAAACAGCAGCGATAGGAAGCGGAGCGATATTATATATAGCTGGATTACCACTGACTGACTGACTGACTGATCAGGGGTTTTTTTGGGGTGTCGGGGGTTGTTTTGCATATTTTGTTTTTTTACGTTGGGGTATTTTTTTAATCAACACAGGTTTTTGACATTTGGTGGAAAAAAAGAACGGGGAGCGCGCCGTTGCGCTTTTGTTTTTTTTTTTAAATGCAATGCTTGGGTTTTGACATTTGGTTTAGAATTGCTTATCAGTTTTTAGTGTGGCACAAGGAAAAAAATTTGAAAAAACAAAATGGCCGCGCCGCCATCTTTGATTGAAAATTTAATTTGGCCCCGTGTTTGCGGAATCGAAACGTAGGGATTGGGAAGGGATTGGATTTTCAAAATTCTTTTTTTTATCTGTTGCATAAGTGTTCTACTTCCAAACGGTGGTTAGGATTTTTCAAAATCCAAGATGGCGCCGCGTCTGGCGGCCATTTTGTCGGGGGGAAAAAATTGGCACTTTTCAAGTTTATTTTTCGGGGACATGGCAACATCGGAGCTGGTAGGTTTGTTCCGGGCATCGGGGGGTTATTTATTTGAGTGTTGCCATGACTGGGAATTTCTACCATATTTTTGGTAGTTTTTGAGCCACGGCCCGGAATAGTAGAAAAAAAAAGTGGTCTCTGTTGCCAAAATCGAGTATGCAGTCTGGTGGCAATCGGGGCTCGCAATGACCTCCAGGTAGTTTTTTGGTAAAATTCTGGCAACACTGGAAATGGCGGCAAAAATAAATTTTGGGGTGTCGCCCACTTTGAGGAGCTCCTAGGACGAGGATATCGTAGATGGAAAAAAAATAAAAATT
>CM032490.1:5960143-5985197 GCA_019059595.1 Marasmia exigua
TCTCCATACCATTCCACCAATACAAGCTGATTAGTTTCGTATGGGAAAGTGTTTTTTTTTTCTGAGATAAGACCTTATGTTCCTTTGGGGAAAATGTTTATTTCATTAGTATAATAATCTCGAAAATGGAATAAGACGGTTACTTACTTAATACTTACTACCAAACTATCCAATATTACCTGGGCCAGAGATATAGACATCGATAGGCCGTATCGATAGAATTGTCGTTTCAAAATTAAAACAATCGATTATAAAACTATCGATATATCGGCAACACTAGTAATGACAGTCAGCGCGATTCAATAAAGTGAGTGGCGATGGAACTGATGAGCCATCGGTCAACGTCAGCGAAGCCGGACAGAAAGATAGCGCACCTCGTGAGCACGTACTTAAAACATAAAAGATTTGATAATAGAAAAAAAATGGCCCATGATAACGTAGAGTCTGCGCCACGAATGAAGTCCACTAGACCTAAAAGGTTAGATTCCTTATGTATATGGCCATAAAGCTCAAATTTGAATGTTGATGGCGACTGAATGCGTTCTTCAAGGGACTTCTTTAGGTGACTGACATGTGTCACGCAAACGAAACTTTAGTTCTAATAATGACGAAAATACCGATTTTTTTATGTTATAGGTAGCAGACGAGCACACGGATCACCTGATGGTAAGCGATTGCCGCCGCCCATGGACACCCGCGACACCAATGGAGACACAAGTGCGCTGCCAACATTTAAGCCCCTTTTCCCGCGGATTGGGTTACCGGTAACCTCACTCACGCAGCGAAACACAATGCTGCTTCACGCCGGTTTTCTGTTGAGTCGGCCGAAGCGTGGCTCTACCACGGTCAGAAGAAGTGAATGATCTTTTATTTATAGGTGTTGATGCTTTTACTGTGATCAGGTGGGTTCAGGGCGATATTCAATGAAGTAATTTATTGTCTTGAATAAGAATACTGAATTTAATTTTAAAAACAAAGGAAATTTACAACTGGTTTGTAAAACAATAGAATTAGGATGCCGCGGCCTTCCGTGTCTGGATCCGAATTGAAAAGCAGTGTCGTTGGCGGCGCGCGCGCCGGCCCTGCCGTGTCGTCTTCTTCCGTCCCACCCCCGCATGCGTCCCTCCAAGTTTTCCTAGTTTGCCGCCGCTCGCGCGCGGCGTTGATGATGCGTAAACATGCCCCCGGCCTTGGAAGCATTCGGTTCCAACGAAGAAATAAAATAATGTGATTGTTTCGTGTCAGCGTTATCGCAGCAGTGGGCATATGCGTGGGAATGTTCGCTGAATTTCACCAATCTCCGTCTTTATGGTCGCGACTCGTGTGATGCCGTCTTTGCCTGCATGAGTGCGTAATACCCGGCCAAGGCGCCATTTCAGGGGTGGTAAATTATCCTCCTTGATCAGAACTAATGCCTCTGGGGTTATCTGCATTGTGTCCTTGTTTTCCTGCCACTTAGTTCGTTTTTGAAGTTCTGATATATACTCCTTTGACCACCTTCGCCAAAAGTGCTGCCTCATCTGCTCCACACGATCGTAACGGGCGAGACTTTGTGTGGTCGTCCCGGCGAGGTCTCTGCAAGCAAACGCAGTGAGCGGTCGGCCAATCAGGAAGTGGGCAGGAGTGAGAGGGTTAAAATCGTTAGGATCTGTGGATAAGGGTGACATAGGGCGAGAATTAAGAACAGCTTCGATTTGAGCTAACAATGTGCTTAGTTCCTCGTATGTGAGGTTGGCGTTACCTAAAACACGACGCAAATGGAACTTACAGGACTTGACTCCTGCCTCCCACAGACCACCAAAGTGAGGCGAATAGGGTGGAATAAATGTGAATTTAATTGAATGACTACTTGCAAAATTAACGATGTCTTGATAATTGTTATTTAAAAATTCAGAGAGCTCTTTAGCGGCTCCTACGAAATTCCTACCGTTATCTGAAAAGATTTCGGCTGGTTACCACGACGAGAGATAAACCTTTTTAACGCGAGTAAATATGCTTGAGATGTAAGATCTGTAACCAATTCTAAGTGAATCGCACGTGTAATAAAGCAAATAAATAAACAAATGTAACATTTTAACTAGCTTTGCGCCTCTTCCCTTACGGTTTAGAATGAACAATGGCCCGGCGTAGTCCACACCGCAACGAATGAAGGGATAACCTTGTTCGATTCTTTTATTAGGCAAGTTTCCCATCTGAACTTGGTACGGTTTAGCGTTCATGCGGATGCATTTAATACAGGTACGTACTATTTGTCTGGCTAGAATCACGTCCCCTAAGGGGCCACCAACTATCTCTAATTGAAGCTAACAGCAACTGGGGCCCTGCATGAAGCAGAACCTGATGCTGATGATGGAAAAGAAGCTTCGTAAAAACTGTGTTTGCTGCACACACAACAATGGATGCTTCTTTTCGTAACTAAATGAGTCCGAGTTAGATAATCGACCACCAACTCTTATTAAATTATTTTTATCTAGGAAAACATTTAGATTTGAAATGTTACGCGGAAAATTAACACAACGTTCAGCCTTTAATTCATAAATTATTTTAGAAAACGATTGCTTTTGACATATACGGGTTAAAGTCATTAATGAATCATCCAATTCATCTACTGAAAGCGGACCGTCACGCTTAGAATTTTTTATACGACAGTTATTCAAAAAACGTAAATATATGCAGTTACCCTTATTAATTTATTGTATGATGAAAATCGAGTAAATAAAAAATTGTCCGATTCACTTTGTATCGTCATGGTCACCCGAGTTTTATTTACTTTCCGGTAACTCGTGATAATTTTCTAAGTCGATATTGTTATCATGCTCCCATTCAGCGTTAGGCTCGTGCAAGAATACCGGCCCGGTCCACCACAGGTGCGAGCAGGACAACGCATCGAGGTGCACTCCGCGTGATAACAGGTCCGCAGGGTTTTGTTTACCTGCGACGTGCGCCCACGGTAAATCACCCGTCAATTCATTTATTTCTGCAACTCTGTTTTGCACGAATGTTTTCAATAATGAAGGCGACATCCTAAGCCACCCTAGTACGATAGTAGAATCCGACCAAAAGTATACGTTATTAAATGTTAGTCTGAGCGATTTAATGATTTTATCGTATAACCTAGCACCCACTAACGCACCCGACAATTCTAATCGGGGTACAGAGATTGGGGAAACAGGGGCTACTTTACTTTTTGCGCACAATAAATGAACCGTTATTTCAGAGTTTTTCGGATACTGTTCGTACATATGCACACGCCCCGTAGGCGCTTTGTGATGCATCTGTAAAAATATGTAGTTCTATACGTTGCGTGTTATTATTACCTTTATATGACGAGGTATCCGTAAATCATTCAAATAGTGCAGTTTGCTAATAAAGATTTGCCACTCATTTAAAATGTTACTAGGCAAGGGATCATCCCAATTACTTTTTAGTAACCACAACTTTTGCAATATTTGTTTCGCTATGACAGTAGTAGGTCCTAATAATCCTAGAGGGTCAAAAATTTGTGAAATTACTGAAAGAACTGTCCGTTTGGTTATACATGCCTCATTTTGCTCACATTTTTGTAGTGAAGTACAATTCATCGCTATCGTACAACCAGCCCAATCCTAATGTTTTTGTGTGACAATTATCACCTAATGAGAATTCTTTGGAGGTAGATTCTGAATATTGTGAATAAATACCCACTTTCTCAACGGAAAACACCCAGATTTTAATATGTTCGAGACCTCTTCACATATTTTTAATAAAATTTGCTTATCCTCATGACCCGTAATTAAATCATCTACATAAAAATCGTCATTAATAACTTGTGCTATGACATCATCGGTGCTCTCGGATGCAAGTTGTTTTAGGCATCGCATACTGAGAAATGGCGCAGAGGCCGTGCCGTACGTGACAGTGTTAAGCTGATAAATACCGATGGGTTCATTAGGATTTTCCTCCAGAGAATTAATTGTAAGTAGCGTTGATCTGGTTGTATCAATATCTGCCTATACATCTTTTCGACGTCGGCGCAAGCTACGAATTTAAATTGTCTAAATCTTAATAAAATTGAAACTAAATCATTTAATAAAGCAGGACCCACTAATTGTAAGTCGTTTAATGATTTACCCGACGTTGTTTTTTCACTTGCATTAAATACAACCCTAAGTTTCGTGGTAGTACTATGGTCTCTAAAAAACTTCCGTGGTGAGGTAAAAAATAATGTGGTGAAGAATAGTCAGTAATGCGCGTCATGTGACCTAAGGCTAAATATTCACTCATGAACCCACTGTATAATTGTTTATATTCAGGGGTGCATTTGTTGTAACTTGCGCTCCAACGCGCGAAAACCGGTTCTCGGCGATAGCAAGTGAGTCGCCTAGCGCATCAGCTGACTCGGACAGTGGAATGCGCACCGAAAACCGACCCGTATGGTCGCGCGAAGTGGTTGATGTAAAGAATTTTTCGCATGCGCTTTCGGACTTTGATAACAGATGTTTTTTTATTTGGAATAATTTCTTCGAGCTCCCAAAAAAGTCCTTAGCTGTTTATCTAATGAAAAATTACAATTTACTCGATTAATGCGCGAGTTGTTATTTGATTGAACTGAGCCTGAAATGATCCAACCTAATTTGGTATTTTGTAGGTATGGCCCATTTGGCAAACGAATTAAACCTTTATTTAGGAGCTCCCAGAAAATATCTGCGCCTAGTAATAAGTCTATCTCGTTAGATAAGTAAAGTTCGGATCTGCAAGTTGAATATTTTCTGGAATTTGAATATTACCATTATTGCTAAAGCGGCAACTGAGCCGTGATACGATTTAGACAAAACAATTAATGCGCGTATTGTATGAACTCGTTTTAGAACGCAACTGAATTTCACATGATTTTGTTGAATTTGTTATACAATTGCCTACTCCTGTAACTTCGACTGCGGACTGTATCATTGGAATATTAAGATTTTTGCAAATTGATTCTGAAATAAAACAATGCTGACTTCCACTGTCAAGAAGCGCCCTGAATGTGTGATATTTGTTATTTCTGTCAGCTATCTCCACTAAGGCAGTGGCTAACAAAACATGTTGCGGTAATGCGTGTGAATTGCAACTTATTAAATTATTGTCCTGATAAAGCGAATTACTAGCCTGGTGAGATGACGTACAAAGCGTATGCGTACGATTATTTGAATTATCCTCGTGCGGCAACACCGCCTGCGAGGTACCTGCGACAGCTGATGATGTTAAAGATGCACCAGTGTCATATTCTTTGTGTAATAACGAATTATGCTTCTTGTTACAATGTTTGCACGGACCGAACCAACAATTCTCAATTGAATGGCCGCCGCGCAAACAGTTACTGCAAAGATTTTTATCATTGACATATTTATATCGATTTACTATTGATAATTTAAGAAAATCATTACATGCATAAAGTGGGTGATTCGCTTGGCACATTATACACGAGTAACGTTTTGACGAATTAGACGAATTGGATGATTTATCAAAAACCTTTTGAGCAGTAACATGACTATGCGTGAATTTACTGTGATTTGACGACGGCGGTTTCCTATTACTATTATCTACGTATTTATTCTGCGACACTTTAATTGTCTCCAATACGTCGGCCCTATCTTTGAGAAATTTGATTAAGTCTGACAAGGATATTTTTTGGTTATTACGAGTTATTGTGCTTTTGTGAAGTTCCCACTCCCGTTCCGTAGACGAATCTAACTTGGTGACTATTATGTAGACAATTAAAGTGTCCCAATGGTCGGTAGGTTCACCTAACGTTTTGAGTGCGCGAACGTTTCTCAAAACAGTGTCAATTAATTTTCGAATTTGGGAGGGCGACTCCGTATTGATAGTCTGTGCAGCAAACAAAGCCTTACAATGGTTATGAACTAATAGCCGGTTGTTATTATACCTGTTTTCTAACAGATCCCAGGCTGTGATATAATTGTCTGATGAAAACTCTAATGATTTTATAACTTGCAACGCGTTACCTGTTAACACTGAACGCAAATAGTGAAATTTCTGTACGTTATCTAGATCACTACAGTTATGAATAACAGATAGATATGTATCGCGGAACTCGAGCCATTGATCATAACTACCGTCGAATTTAGGTAAAGAAATCGTAGGTAACTTAACCATGGACCTTTGATTAGATGTGCTTTGAGATGATTCAGAATCTTTTAAAATACACTTACATTTGGTTACAAGCGCATAAAACTGATTTTCAAAGGTTTCTCTCTCGACTAATTCTTTTTCTACAAGACTTTCGGGTACGATAACATCTAAATCGTCCTGAATTTCGATCTTGCGATCTTTGAAAACGCTCTTTAAGTTCTGTTTTAATTGATTCATTTAATTGCAAGACATCTATAGAATTTACAAATTTCGTGAATAATGTTAATTTACACTTTACGACACTTCTCTTTTTGACTAAATCCCGAATAATATCTTCGTTAGATTCAATTCCTACACTCGATTGCCTCCTTTTTGTCATTGTGGTGTATGTGTGAGAGACAAAAGCAAGTACTTACAGTTCCAGAAGCTTCTCGAAGCAGCGGCCTCGCTGCACAATTTACGTTGCGGGTAGATGCAGGTCGCTCGCGTAACGTTCGCGTAAGTACTAGAATTTAGAAAATACACAATGTTAGCACAATGAGCACTGGAATGGGCAAGGGAGGGATTGACTAGCCTGACCTGACCGTTTGCTGCGATGCTGTTGCTGCGCTGATCCTCGGTGTTGATGATCCGACGATGAAGGTCCAAATGTTGATGCTTTTACTGTGATCAGGTGGGTTCAGGGCGATATTCAATGAAGTAATTTATTGTCTTGAATAAGAATACTGAATTTAATTTTAAAAACAAAGGAAATTTACAACTGGTTTGTAAAACAATAGAATTAGGATGCCGCGGCCTTCCGTGTCTGGATCCGAATTGAAAAGCAGTGTCGTTGGCGGCGCGCGCGCCGCCCTGCCGTGTCGTCTTCTTCCGTCCCACCCCCCGCATGCGTCCCTCCAAGTTTTCCTAGTTTGCCGCCGCTCGCGCGCGGCGTTGATGATGCGTAAACAATAGGTAAGTACTTATTAAGTCATCAAGTTACGTTGTGTGCGTCATTTGCCATATTCACTCCTTAGCAATATCTCTTTTATATAATATAATATAATTGTCACAACATCTCATACGTTGACCTGATTCCATACTAAGTAGCTTAAGCACTTGTGTTACAGATATCAGACAACAGAGGAACACAAATATATACTTAAATACATATATTACACCCAGACACTGAACAAACACAAGTGTTCATCGCACGAATGTTTGTCCGGGGTGGGGATCGAATCCACGACCTTTGGCGTAAGAGGCAGGGTCACTACCAATTGCGCCATCCGGTCAGTCATAGTCATATCGCGCGGACAGTATCATCAATCAGCGGGCAACCACAATCAGATCTAGTCGCAGTCAGCGCTATTTAATAATGCGAGTGGTGAAACTGACGAGCTATCGGTCAGCGTCAGCGAAGTCAGCGTAGCCGGACAAAGAGACAGCATGACTCATAAACACGTAGAAACGAAAATATTGAAAAGTAGATCAAAGTTTTAGCTTGACTAATTTATAAAAAAAATGTCTTTGATAAGGCTGAATAATGAAATAATTCTAATTTAAGACCTAAATTTGTAAGTAATAATTGTCTTATGTTCTCTTTGCAAACATTTTATATTTGTTCACCGATAAGTTTGCCATTTCAGAATGCCAAAAAAACTACGAACTAAAAAGTGTAAAATAGTATTTTTAACACTTCATACACCTCAAATAACATTTTATGACAGTACACTCGAGAAAAGGTTTTACCGAAGTCGGCGCCTAATCCCTATTGAATAATTGAATGTTGTATTAAATTAGTCGCTGTCTTCGGTAATACCTTCCTCGAGTTATAAATGTTATTTCAAATGTATAAAGTGTTAAAAATATTATTTTACACTTTTTAGTTCGTGGTTATGGAAGGCGGTTATTTTTTGCATATCCTCCTTGCGCTTGTCTTCAAAAGCGTCGTTGGTCCGCATTAGGAAAAGTCTCCATTCAGGTCTATTTACTGTCTGAGATTCCCATGTTTTGGGATCAATGCCGCAGCTCTTCATGTGGCGCTTTTGCACATCCTTATACTGCAGGAGCTGTCCACCTTGCTTACGTTTGCCCTCTTGAAGCTCACAGTATAAGATGCGTTTCGCGATTCTATCGTCAGACATCCGATAAACGTGACCACACCAGCGGAGCTGACGGCGCATCAGGATGCTTCAATGCCACAGATATTAGCGCGACGTAAGACTTCAGTATTTCTGATGCGGTATTGAATTCCCATAATTTCACGGAGAAAGGGCATGTGAAACCGGTCCAAAGATCGCATTTGCATTCGATAAAGACACCACGTTTCCGAAGAATATAGCAGGTTAGGCTCCTGCCTAACCTGCATGGGCATAAATAGGGCAATGGTCCTATTGCCCTATAGACTGCCATTTTTGTCGCTATCTTGATGTCATGCGAGCGGAATACCTTAGCTCTTAGTTTACCGAAAGCAGTTGAAGCAGCACAAATTCTGCTATTGATTTCGGCATCAAGGTCGCATTTGGAAGTTAACGTGCTTCCCAAGTACTTAAACTTTTCTACTGGCTTCAGGACATCCTGACCAAGCGTGATGCGTAATGTTTCATCCTGTATACCGATAGACATAACTTCGGTCTTGCTTACGCTAATCTTTAGGCCAAATTTGCAGCACGACTTGTCAAGACTAGTCATCCTTTGTAGACCAGGTGGGGAATCCGCCAGACAACACAGATCATCAGCGTACATGACCTCAGACAAAACATCACAGGAAGTTTTGGTGCGCGCTCGGAGTCTGTGTAAATTGAAAAGCTTTCCATCTGTTCGGTAACGTAGACGTATACCTTCCTGAACGGTTTGCAGCGCATCCCTGACAACTACTGAAAAATATAAGGCAAATAACGTTGGCGCGAGAACGCATCCTTGTTTCACGTGTGGCGTGAAACAAGGGAAAAAGTCGTCACCATCCACAGAGACACAGCAGCTCAGCAGCAATTATTGAGGATAAGTGGGTAGTCAACAGACGAAGTCAGTCTAAGTCCCAGTCACTCAATAAAACATTTGTAAAATGTAATGTAAAACGATGTTTTGCATTTCATCGACCAACGGATTCTGCCGATACCACTCTAAACACAATCGCGGGTTATAAGACTCTATTAGGCCCAAGCAAGTTGTCCGTGACAACTCACTCGACACACAATATCAGTGTTAAAAACGATACAACTCAACGATTCTTATCATTAAATTCACTTTGCGGCACTTAACTGTACAAATAAACACCGAATTTGTTCACTAAAAACTAGATACAAATTTAAAACATTTGAATTGCATCAGCCCATGCGGAGTGTTTGGCTCCCACCGCCAGAATCCGATCTAATTTGTTGACAATCATTCCAGACAACTGGAAGTGACTGACAAATTTCACGCAAAATGAAACTTTAGTACTATTATATTAATAACGAAAATTCCTTAGTTCCAGGTTATAGAAGCGAATGATCTTTTTACCCGACTACGGCAAAGCAAAAGGAGGGTTATGATTTTGACAGGCTATGTATGTATGTATGTTCATCTGTTTCCACGTAACTTCTTAACTACTTATCAGAATTCGACAAATGACATATCATTATAAGTGTCTTGATCGTCCGCTGGTTATAGGCTATATGAAGTTTCACAAAATCTAATGTGGCGCCCTCTAGCGGACAAAACATACAGAGTAAAAAAATAAAGTTATGATAAATATGCCGTGTTTGGTATCATTTGAAAGCGCTTGACTTGTACATTTTGAATATATATATATTACTAGCACTTGGACACCAAAATAGTACAAATAAAATAAAAGTAAAAAAACTAAAACCCAACTACGACAAAAAACGTCGCTGAAAAAGTATAAAACAAGCCTTCGTTGTCAATTTATGCAATATTCACTATGTATAGATAAAATTTCATGTTGGAAAGGCGTAGTCACACGTTAAATAAACTACCCTTTGACAACGTGTGACTGCGGATTTCCAAACATGAAATTTTATCTCTACATAGTGAATATTGCATAAATTGACAACGAAGGCTTGTTTTATACTTTTTCAGCGACGTTTTTTTATCTGTACTTCTCATTAGTACAGTCATCAAGCTTTTTATTGTGGGCGTAATTTGCTCATAGACATGCACCCTAAACCGACTGTGCCTTTTCATAGAAAGCCATACTTGAACGTACGTTGACGTTCTCTCTCTACCGCACCCGTAATATCCTCCAACCGATTACGGCCTACGGCGGCCAATCTCAACGTTCAGCCACGTACGCAGGATATATTATAGTGCTCAAGTGTGTGCGCAAACACAAGTACACTCACTATTCCCTTACCCTCATATTCCGATGGGACACTACTGTGACACGACCAGAGAGGGATTGGGCGCAGGACCAACGGCTTAACGTGCTTTCCGAGGCACGGGGGTACAAGACCGCCAACTTCCAGACTCCGGGCTGCCACTAAGAATTTCTTACCGAAAACTTGGGTACAAATTTTTTGGCCCGACCCGGGGGATCGAACCCGGGACCTCTTGCACAGCCGTCGCTTTAAAGTGCGACCCACTAACCAGTGCGCCACCGAGGCAGTCTACCGCACCCGTATAGAATCTGCGTCAGGACTGATTGGATCTGTTTCACACTCTGTGATGTTTTTTCCGAAAATGGCCCATGCCGCTGGCTTCTTTCCATGCATTTGCTATGATCACTCTTAAATGACATCTCTTTTATATCGCGCAGACAGTAACTATCATCAATCAGCGGCCATCCACAATCGGATCTAGTCACAGTCGGCGTTATTTAATAAGGCGAGTGGTGAGACTGACGAGCCATCGGTCAACGTCAGCGAAGCCGCACAAAGAGATAGACCGACCCATGTCTGCGGTGCAATTTCCATGGTGGCTATTGATTGCCTCGGTGGCGCAGTAGTTAGTGGGTCGCAAGAGGTCCCTGGTTCAATCCCCGGGTCGGGCCAAAAAATTGTACCTAAGTTTTTCCTAAGAAATTCTTAATGTTAACCCGGAGTCTGGAAGTTGGCGGTCTTGTACCCCGTGCCTCGGAATGTACGTTAAGCCGTTGGTCCTGCACCCGATCCCTCTTCGGTCGTGTCACGCTGGTGTCCCATCGGAATACGAGGTTAAGGGCATAGAGAGTACACTTGTGTTTGTGCACACACTTGAGCACTATATATCCTGCGTCCGCCGTAATCGCTTGGAGGATATTATTATGGCGGCCAATCTCAACTGATCTGACTACGAGATAGGTACCATAAAGGTATCAGAACCAACAGCGGAATTACAAATATATACATATAATACTTTCCTTTTGTAAATACGTATTTATAAATAGAAAACACCCGGACCAATACAAACAGACATGTTCTTGCACACAAATGTTTGTACGGTGCGGAGATCGAACCCGCAACCCTTGCATCAGAGGTAGCATTCACTAATACAGATTCAAACGGGTCGTCAAATATTTTTGTATGTTTTTTTTTATTGATTATAATAGGCAGACGAGCTTGCGGCCCATCTGATGGTAAACGGTAACCGCCGCTTATTAATGTGATAAGCTTCGTTTAAGTGCAGTGAGTGCCTACACAATTAGTAATCTATTTCTCAAACACAAGCAAACTAAAGACGCAAAATACCTTATAAAAGACCTCAGCTAACGACCCAAAAGAACTTATCTAACAACCCAGAAATTAGCATTACCTTTACAATATATCCACGTAGCTATCTACGACGCAGTGCTACGTACGCCGTAGCACTGCGTCGTAGATAGCTACGGGGCACGTCGTAGCAGTTAATATTGTCTACGAAATATCTATCGTGCGATACGAGATTCAAGGAAATTGATTCCGAGAAATCGTATATTGGTGATTTTCAATTAATTGTCTAGGGGAAGGGAGGCTTAAAGGTTAGCAGCGCACTTGTGTCTCCACTGGTGTCGCTGATGTCCATGGGCGGCGGCAATCGCTTACCATCAGGTGATCCGTCTGCCACCCATCACATTAAAAAAAAATCGGAAAATTGTTAGAAGATCTGATGGAAAAGCCTGATTAAAAAAATACAAATAGACGGTGACCAGTCCAGCCCAGGCCTAAAAGTCATGATGAAAATGCGTTGTAGAGAAATTCTATGCAACGTGCTTTTTTTAGAAGGTGTACTTATTTAATGAACAAAGAAAAAACTTATTTGATATTCCATTTTAAGTACCGTAAAATTTAGGGTTCTTTGAAGTGGTATATCACAAAAAAAATACTTTTTTTGATTTTTTTCTAAGAATTTTATGTCGAACGCCATCGTATATAAATACTTAGAGAAACGTCATTGAGAATTTTGTTGACTGCCTTAGAAATTAAGAGATATCAAACGGAGCGCATCATGTAAAAAAAATATAAAATCAAATGGAGGTTTTCGAATGAGACTTTTTGATTGAAATGAAAGTTGCACTTTGGTGACGAAATAGTTTGTATTTAGTTAAGTTCGTAATTATACAGATAGTGCACTAATTTAGCACAACTTAAAATAGGATATTACAGTGAAAACCGTTCAAATAATGTGCAAATATTACTTTTTTAATGTTGACACTAAGCGCGCGTGAATCCGAATCTCCCGCCTGTCATTTGTTATTATAGGTACTTCTTTTCGTCGGCGAACGGTGGGTAGCCAGTCAATGCGTTGCGTGAGCCGACGGGTGACAAAGACTATATAAAACTAAATCATGCCCAAATCGTAGTAGCGTAAGCTTTGGGGTATATTAGGACGGTTTACTATAAGGTGCCATTGTGTCCTAAATTTTTGAATAAAACAAAATGGCACCTCGAAACGTCACTAACGATCAATGGCGGCAAACTCCCCACATTTACCGGATAATTTAATTGAACAGAAATCCTTTTGTTCTTGGGCTAAGTCCATAAATTAGAGCCGCTATTGAAAGATCGACGCTTCGAACACAAAGAACTGGGGCTGAATAAATTGGGAATGTACAGGGTTATATTTTGTTGGAAACCGCGAGTTTTACATATATACCTACTTTTTATAAAGAGGTTCATACTAAAGACAACGGCCTATTTTACTTGAATGTAAACAGAAAAAAGCGATACACTAGCGCGATGCAATCAATACCTAGCGGCATCTGTTGGAAAAGCTTATGTTCTAAAACGAACATGTAACTTATGTTCTAAAAGTAAGTGTAAGCGGTTAGTGAAACGCCCACATTTCATTTTAGAACATAAAACCGTTAGATATTTACACATTTTGTTTTAATAAACTAAGTGTGGGATTGGTGATCGGTAGATGCATGTTAAGGAACCTTTAAGAGATATTTGTTTGAATTAGAATGACGTGCGAGGGTGAGATGGAAGACGAATGGCCGACATTGTAAAGACGGTGAAAAACGACTCTATGATTAATAAATACAGAAATATTTTTTCATGAATCCCTGGCTTTGTTCGCAACCCCATCCCACAATTTTTACTTTATTATAAAAAAAGTCTAAGAATCTATCGTGTTTTTTTGTCTAGCACCCACTGTGCTATTATTTCCAAATAAAATATAAGCCTAGGTCATCTGGACAGTAATAAGGAATCGACCGTTACCTCATTCATCAAAATCGGCTGGGTAGCAGAATCTTTGAACATACAAACTTATTTACATACATAGACTGCTAAAATCATTGCCCTTCCTTTTTGGCTTTGTCATAATCGGGTGACAAATAGAAACTTTTATCGGCGGAGAACTACGTGTCGCCATAACCGGCGAAAAGCACCAATGCAAACCTGTGTTTTACCGAGTGAGTGAGGTTATTTCTAGAACCAATCCCGATGGAATGAGTGGTTTAATGTTTGGTAGCTCACGAGAGGCGCTGGTGTAGCGGGTGTCTATAGGCGGTAATGGTAAGTAGATACATGTACCCTGTTAGGGTGTAGCAAGATTAACAGTATACTAGTTTCGTCATGAGTGATAGCTTAATAGATAACAGTGGTTACGCAATTTAATACATTAACAATTGTTTCATGCCAATATTATGTTCTGTGGGTATAAACTGTCAAATCTTTAAAATAAGTATAGTGTCATAGGGAGTAATTGATGATTAAACGAACTTACCTGTATGTGAAGTTCAATCATAATTACTCGAAGAGCCTCGTTCGAAGATATTAGCATTATATACACATGTAGTTTCACATATAGATTCGCTAAATCGCACTATATTTTGGAGAAAAAATAAAAATCTAACGTTAGGTAGATTGAAAAAATGTTTTACCAACTCACCGCGCGCCAACCCAATATTCGTCATTTAGTTTAGAGTAATGCTGAGCTATAAATTATTTCACGACTATTGGGTTTACTTTACCTAAGAGGGAGGGAGGGTTGCTAATATCTTCGAACGAGGCTTTTCGAGTAATTATGATTGAACTTCACATACAGGTAAGTTCGTTTAATCATCAATTACTCTCAAGCCTCGTTCTCGATATTAGCATTATATACACATGTAGATGTTGAGAGAGTACAGTCGTGAAATTGAGTAGAATAAACAGAATAATAAGTAAAGTAAACAACTTAATATTATTTATTTGCTCCATAATTATTTGACAACAAATTATTATTACTTTGAATTGAACAATAATATAAATCAAAATACATTATTTTTGTAGGAATCGTATTTGAACATATTTTAATCAATGTATATTTAAGATATTTCTAGCGAAATCCCCCTCAATATTAATATCCGTAACTAATCTGTTATAATGTTTTGCAAAAACAACGGAGTTAGCCGTCCAACCAGTAGTCTTTCTAATTACATCTAAGCTGATACCAGCCCTATATGCCTTAGACGTGGCCGCGTGTCTAGTACTGTGGGCAGTGAATACAGTCGTATCTATGCCGCTGCTTTCTAATGCGCTCTTCACCCATCTGCTTAAAGTTTGTGAACTTACTTCGCGGTGCGGTTTCCTAAAGGAAATAAACAATAATTGGTAACCCTGACGTAGGCTCTTGGTCTTATCAAGATATGTACGTAGAGTATCTGCTGGACATATTTGCGGCCTCTGAGAGTAAAACGGTAGTGAAAGTACTGGTTGTGTAGATCCAACACGCGATGTTTTTATCAAGTCCGGAATTTTGATCAAAGCCCCCGATTGAGATATAAAGATATTACTAACATTAATTTTTGATATTGTTTGGATTCTATGAGCTAATTTCTTACTGTGATTCTCAAGACTTAATTCTTCATTGGGATACCATTTGGATAAAAAATTTAAAACTTGATCGGTATCCCATGTTAAATTGTATTTAGGTAATGAAGGTCGCAAACGAAAAACTCCTTTGAAATATCTTTGTATTAAATCATTGTTTACAGTATTATGACCGACTAATAATGATAGGGCAGATCGGCAACTGTTAAGTGTACCGTACCGAGCACCTGAATCGAAGAGATGCGTTAGAAAGCAGAGGACATTGCCTGTTGAAGCATTATACGCATCTATGGAGTTATCTTTGCAATACAAAAACCACTTTTTAAGGCACGTATTATATTGTTTCACTGTGTTGAGTGAAAGAGACGCTAACATTATAGGAATCGACGATTCAGGGATTCCTCTTCGGAGTAGTGATGTCCGGATAACATTCCGACAATCAGTGTAATCCGGCGGTGTATTGCACGATCGCCACAACGAGAATTAATCAAATCACTATTTGAATGAAGGATTAGCGGATTTGATGTAAGGAGCGACATAAAAAGTGGGTACCAGGGTTGAGTGGGCCATCTAGGCACTACAACAACTCCGGTCGCTTGATCAGTTATAATCTTACGCATTACCTTTAAAATTATAGACACTGGGGGAAATGCATAAAAAAATATTTTTTCCCAGGATACGGTAAACGCATTTATTGCATAGGCATCAGGATCTCTTTGCCATGAAATATATCTTTCGCATTTACGATTAATTCTACTTGCAAATAAATCTATGCAAGGATTGCCATAGTAATCCACTATTTTATTATATGCGTTTTGAGAAAGTTCCCATTCGATATCTGGGTGGGACTTCCTTGACTCAGCGTCTGCAACAACATTATCAACTGAACGAATATATTCTGCATGAACTATAACATGTCGAGCTTCGCACCATTGCCATAGTTCCTTTGTTACATTAGTTAGATGGGGAAACTGTACTCCACCCATTCTATTAATATAAGATATTGCTGTAGTATTGTCTACACGTAATAGAATTTGGCAATTATTATGGCTTTTTGCAAAACTTTCAATCCTAAGAATGCTGCCAATATTTCTAAATGGTTAATATGCAAACAGCATTCGTGAGTGTCCCAAGGACCACTAGCAGTTTCCTCGCCACAGGCTGCACCCCATCCCGTTGTTGAGGCATCCGTGAATATTTCTAAAGAATATATATCGCTTTTTATTTTACTAACCGATTTGTCAATATTGTTTGACCACCAATCAAAAATCGGAGATAATGTATCTGGTAGTGTCATAACTTGATCGTAATTATCATTATTTTTAAGTTCCAAAAATTTACACCTTTCAAATTCTTTTGTATAGAGCCAGCCGTAATCTACGGCCTGGCAAGCTGATGTCAAAAGACCTAAAAACCGCGCAAAATTTCTTATAGTACATCTTTTAATATTTTTATATTTTACTATCTCTTTCTTTATTTTCTTTTTCTTTTCTTCAGGTAGTTTTACTTCTAATTTATTTGAATCTATTATATTTCCTAAAAATTTGCACGATCTCGTAGGTGTAAAAGAAGATTTATCAGTATTAATAATAAATCCTAAGCCTTCTAAAAGAGATTTTGTATCCTTATGTTACTTAAACATTCATTGTAAGTTTTTCCAATAAGAAAAATGTCATCTAAATAAAAAGTCGATAAATATTCCTTTGATCTCAACAGTTTTGCAACTGGCTTAAGAATTTTTGTGAACACGTATGGCGCTGTGTTCAAACCAAACGGTAAGACGTTGAATTCATATAGAATGTTGTTCCATTTAAAGCGTAGGTATTTTCTAGAATTAGGATGGACATTTATTAAAAAATATGCGTCTTTTAAGTCTATTGTACACATGTAGCTATCTTTAGATATAAGTTTTAAAGCTGTTCTTAGGTCTTCGAGTTTAAAATGTTGGGTAGTTATAAATTTATTTAACTGTTTTAAGTTTAATATTAAACGTTGTTTACCGTTGGTTTGGGAATCAGAAATACACTAGAAATGTATTGGCCATCGCAAGGTTGACATGAAGAAATTGCCCCAATAGATAAAAGATTACTTAGATTCCTTAAAAGCATCAAATTCGTATTGAGAATATTTGGGCTCCGTAGGAATAACTGTCTGAGACACAGGATAATTGAACTTAATCTCATAACCCTGTATCCATGAAAGTATAATGGGATTATTAGTAATAATTGACCACTCTTTATAAAAATAAGAAAGGCGGCCAGCAGATTTTACCTCGTCTAGCGCCGGTAGCGTGTTAGCGGCTGACGCGAGGACGGCCTGGTGGCGCTGTGCTGCGGCGGCGTAGTCGTCGTCGTCTGCCTCGGAGCCGGAGCTGACTGCGCGGCGCGCGCGCCCCTCACTCCCCCCGGCAGGGGCCTGCGCGACGCAGGGGGAGGCCGAAAGTTTAAAGGCTTACTAGGCACTTTTCCTGGTCTTTGAATTGATGATTTTGCCGTCGAAGCTGCTCTAATATCGGCTCCTGATTTGTTGATAGTCTTAGCTGATCTTAAAGTTTCAGACAAATTACTACCGAAGAGCATCTCATCTATCTTAGTTTTTTCTAGCTGATCCTTGAGATCTTTCTTAACTGTTGACAGAATGAAAAATCGGCGCAAGATTGAATCACTGTGTTGTATGTCACCTAATGTACGAGCCGTATCCATTAATATCTTAAGTAGTTCCGGATTTTTGTCATCCGAAGAAAGAAGTAGTGTTATCGCCCTACTAAGAGATGATAAAGCACATGACATCATTTCTTGTTTGTGCTCAATTCCCTTGTCTCTTTTAGCTTGGGCTTCTATAAGGGAAGCCTTTATTTCCGGATTTAGTGTCGGAGCCTTAAGAAGCTGGCAATTAGCCGGAATCAGATATTTATCCTTCAACTCCTTACGAGTTTCTTTAGGGAGGCCAGCCGATACAACATGATTCAATCTAATCGCAAGATCTTTTTGAATATCTTCGCCGTATTCTTTGGTACAGGTAGGATCTTTACCCAAAATTTCCATTAAATCTGGATTCAGTTCAGGTGCTTGCTCTGTTGGGGCCGATTGAGTAGCTGCCACGTTCGCAGCTAACGGTAATGGAGCGGTATTTGCAGATAGCGGCGAAGTGGAGACGTTAAGAGGAGGAATATCGACGGAAGGTAGACCAGCGGAGGTGGTTTGCTGCGCGGCCGCAAACTGAGGTGCGTCGATAAGCTGAGGCGCGGCGACGGATTCCTTAATTTGAAGCGGGGCAGCGATTGGCTGCGCATTAAAGTCACTGTCCTCATCAAGGACTGTCACATTATATTGATGAGCATCATTCCAATATGAACAGCCAGGTAAAGGTTCAGGCACCAAGTTGTCATCGAATGTGATGGAGTTGCGCTCTGCAACAAGATTTTTTCTGGTTTGAAGGTAAGTTACGACGGGCAATTTGCATTTTCAATACACTGATTGAATTTTTAAAATGGGTGTGAGACTCCATATGAGAAACACGCAAACCCTACTTATATGTGGTGCACGTATACATTGCTATGGAAATACCCCATTGGTAGACCCGATCAGCATGTATTTGATGTTGGAAGTGGAAAGCCCCCAATGGACAGCCCGTTTTTCCATAAATCTAAGTATTAACCATACTTTTATATGGTATAAAAATAGAATAGTTAACTTCACTATGAGATAACAGTCGGTAATTAAGCGTATTGCTAAATTATAATTCTTGTACCTGTAGGTAACTGTAAATACATAAGAAAAAGCTCACCTTGCTGGTCCCGAGGCAAAATATTGTCACTATCCGATGTTGACGATGTACCACTACAACGACGTCGACCGCGTCGTATTTTTCGTTGTAATTTTTTAAGTTTTTTATTTAAATAATCAAAGTCACTATCATCGTACTTATCACGTTTCCTTTTAGGCATTTTGAATACAATGTGTAACGATTTAAAGTAGAAAAACACGAACTATTTGAAAATAATTAATTTGTAGCTGCGAAACAGCGAGGCACTAAAATGTGAATGACGAATATTGGGTTGGCGCGCGGTGAGTTGGTAAAACATTTTTTCAATCTACCTAACGTTAGATTTTTATTTTTTCTCCAAAATATAGTGCGATTTAGCGAATCTATATGTGAAACTACATGTGTATATAATGCTAATATCGAGAACGAGGCTTGAGAGTAATTGGATTAGGTACATTTTAAATTCATTGTAAATATTTCAATCATTAAAAATAATTGGGATTGGGAGTTATTAAGTTTTCGTTGTCAAAATTACTAATTAGGTACAATAGATTCAAATATATATGTTCTAGGTGTTTATCACACTTTCGTATCCGTCAAGTTAAAGGTAATGTTAATCACCTACCATCAGTTGGTACTTCTGCTCCTCTGTCACCTATCAAATTTCATACTTCTTTTTTTTATTCTTCTTATTATGCCGTCTCGTTGTCTTATACATGGGTGTCGAAATAAACGCAGTATTCATTTATTCATTCTTTCCGAAGCTTCGAAATTATTAGGACTATCAATAGGAATACGTGGAGAGATTTGCAGTCGGGAAGAGCGTTTTAGTATTTTTGCCGTGATATTCACGTAGATTAGCCAAGAAGTTCTCCTTCTATCAGGACCTCTCTTTCCTTTGACCTTATTTTGTGTGATTAGTTGGAGTAGGTCAACTTTTTATTTTTATTAAAATCTGTTAAATAGCGATCCGTGTAGGCCGTGTGGTGCCCGGCAGAGTAGAATAGGCCACCCTCACTCTTACCGAGGTGTCGTAAAAGGCGACTAAGGTAAAGCTGCTGGCATGATCATCAGCACCCAGAGAAGGAAAACTCTGCATTTATATCAAAACCCTCGCCAACCCGTCTGCCAAGCGTGGTGAGTATGTCAATTACCCCTCATGTGATTGAGGGAGGCCCGTGCCCCTGCAGTGGGGATTTAAATGGGCTGACGATGAAATAGCGATCTGAATTTTATCCGAAAAAAAGTGTGCGGATGAGGCGCGATACAAAATATTGCTTAGCACGTGCGTGCCACAATTCTTCTTTTGATACGAGTATCAACGTTAGAGAAACCCGTCGTTCTGTGACTTCTTATTTTGTGACCTTGACTGCCTCATTGGCGCAGTGGGTAGTGCGACCCACTTTAAAAGCGACGACTACGCTTGGGGTCCCGGGTTAAATCCTTGGGTCGAGCCAAAATATGTACCTGAGTTTTTATGTTCAGAAATTCTTAGTGTTAGCCTTGAGTCTGGAAGTAGGCGGTCTTGTACCGCTGTGCGTCGGAAAGCACGTAGAGCCGTTTTAAATATGGGAGAGCCACGCTTAGGCATGAATGGGCCGGCTCGACCGGAGTGATACCACTGCCTCACAGAAGACCGTCGTGAAACAGCGCCTGCGCTGTGTTTCGCCGTGTGAGTGAGGTTACCGGAGGCCCAATGGGGGGAAGGGGGAAAGGTTGGCAGCGCACTTGTGACTCCACTGGTGGTGCGGGTGTCCATGGGCGGCGGAATTGCTTACCATCAGGTGATCCGTCTGCTCGTCTGCCACCTCTCATATAAAAAAAAGGGCCGATCCCTATTCCGTCGTGTCACACTGGTGTCCCATCGGAATATCGACAAGAGAATAGAGAGCACACTTGTGTTCGCGCATACACTTGATCACTAATATCCTGCATAAGTGGCTGATCGTTAAAATTGGCCGCTGAAATCGGTTGGAGGATATTATTATTATTTTGTGGGCTTTTTATTTCCCGGCTCTTCACGTGATATGCTCTCTTGAACCTCCAAACCAGCGGTATCTGTTCCATCTCGCGTTGAAATATTGCTATTCCCGGTTAAATTTCATTGAATCGCCCATTGTCTTGCTTCGCCTTTGTTTTCTGCCATTATAAACCGTTATTATCTGTGTACTAATCAAGTGAAGTCATTCGATGGATATTAATAAAGCGCCGTAGTGGACTGACTGGAAAGTCAAACACCCTTAAAATAATGATAAAAATGTTTTAAATGTACCTGACATTTTAATGTCAAATTCATGTGGAGGTAGTACTACCTGTGAGGATAAAGAATGGGATCAGAAATGGCGGCGCATCTATTCACTTCTCGCTCGCACACTATTTGCGTCTATACTCGCACTCGTGGGGTGTAAGTATAGACGCTAATAGTGTGCGAGCGAGATGTGAATAGATGCGCCGCCATTTCTAATCCCATTCTTTATCCGCACAGGTTGTATTTATTATCTGGGGGGAAATTCAGGCTGTGACTGCCGCAATTGGAGTATCAGACCATTAATTAATTCTTAATAACATTGACACTTATTTCTTATTTCACAGAAAGACTTTCCATAATTAAGTTAATAAACATTTTTATGACATAGGTGGCAGAGGAGCAGACGGATCACCTGGTGGTAAGCGATTGCCGCCGCCCATGGACACCCGTAACACCAGTGGAGTCATAAGTGCACTGCCAACCATTAAACTCCCAAAAAAAGCATCTGAAGGTGAATAGGACAGTTCAAACGTTTCGTATCATGCATCCATCTTTCTACAGAAGCAAAAATCATTGGCTTTTTGTGTTCTTATTCTTCCGAAATATCAAATATTAATAATTCTCTATTAATCGGAACAAGTACTTAAAATAGTTTTTATCAATAAAACTTGTAAAAAATAGGTAGGTATCTTATGATTATGTATTGCATAATGCGCTAATCGCCAATTTTTGCTCATAGGGATTGACACAAACAATCGAAACAAATCAGTCAGTGGTATTGCGACCATCTTACCATCGAATCACCATTATTGTCTCGTGAAAAATATGTATGTATGTTGCGTGTGTACTACTAAGCATATTTACTTACATATTGTATTTCATGTCCAGATAGTTCATAGATAAAATATTGATTAAAATTAAAAGTAAAAAGTCGATTAGATTTCTAAAGAAAATATCACGATTCTTAAAAATATCGGTTAGGTTTAAAAGCTGCGTCTCACTTTTAATGACAAAATAGAACTGCGCTAACCACTTTCAGATAATGAATGGGCTATAATGACAAATGACTGTCATAAAACAAGAAAATAAAGTAAAGTGTCAGCCTATATCAGTTCCTTCTGCAATGGAACCTGGAGCCCAATTCTCGGGCTCGTGACTTTTCTTTTCATACGACGTATACCACTAAAACATCGTTTTTTGTATGATTTTCAAGTGATATCCGCCGTGTTTATGAAATGTCACAAAATTCAAAATTCAAAAGTACTTTAATTGCATAGGCTTATATACAGCTCTTACAAATCGTCATACATGAAAAATATAAATTATAGCTATGTATATTATACATGTTATTAAACATATATGTCGATACAAAAAAATACTAAGAAATGAATAAATATAATGTGATTCTACCACCGGAATCGGAAAGTTGATTCTGACGAGAAGATCCGGCAAGAAACTCGCCAGTTACTCTTTTTAATCACCAAATTTTTTTAAGTACAGTGTCATGGGTGTAGGCGAACAGTTTATCATTTCCACAAATTCTTGTCATTTAAGTAATCATTAACTGTATAATAGGCTTTTGCCATTAAATAATTTTTAACATGTGTTTTAAATTTGGGCATTGGTAAATCAACAAGCTTTTGTGGTAACTTATTAAATATTTTAATACTCATTCCTACGAATGAATTACCAATCTTATGAAGTCTGAGATGTGAAACAGCAAGCTTGTGTTTATTTCTAGTATTTAGGTTATGGTTGTTGGATTTTCGAGGGAAGTTTTCCCGAGAATTGGGCCCCTGAATTTGCCCTACGGCAAAGGCCTACTCTACTAAATAAGCTAAATAAACGTTTTTCTATTTTATTCTATTCAATATTTGGACCAATTAAAAACGCTAGGTATCGTCTTATTAACACGATTTAACTTTTTTTGTTGAATACGGTTTTTATTAATCCGGCTACTGAATCCACAGATCAAGATTTGTTTTTGAGTCCAACCTATTCTTTCTCTCTGCCATTATAATCTGCTGTTATTTTCCGCAAACTGACAAAATTAAGTCATTAGAACGAATTGAGATTAATTGTTTTACAGTCGACTGAGTTGAAGTTAAAACCGCTTTGTTAATAACTTAACTTTACCCATATATTTGGGGTTTGAACTTTTCGGAGGCCTGCCACAGCCCTTTCAATGAAGTAGTTTTAGGAGATTTGGAACCGGATTTTTTTAAAGCAATTTCGGGGTTACAACCTCTGGGCAATCACTTATTATTATTATTTATTAAATAACTACGCAAAAATGTTGGGCCCAACGCGTACGCGAAAAATTTATTCACGCCAAGAGCGACTAACGGACCTAACATTTGTGCATTGTTATTTAATAAATAGTATAAGTGTTTGCCGAGAGGTTGTAACCCCGAAATTGTTTAAAATAAATCCGGTTTAGTAGCAAAAAAATAAAATCAATTGGCGTCGCTAGTGTGCCCTACCCGTCACCTTAAACAAAGATTTAAGGTCGGGATATTTTTTCTCTAAATAATTTAATTAGGTCCGTGCAAGATTTTGTTCTCGTTGCCTCACCAACCCGTCTGCCAAGCGTGGTAAAATGGCGATTACCCGTCATGTGATTGAGGGAGGCCTGTGCCCCAGCAGTGGGGACTTAAATGGGCTGACGATGACGATGAAGATTTTGTTACATTGAACGGTTTAAAAATTGCTCCGCATTTCCTCATCTTAGCGTGTAATTCCCGGTTGCGTCCAAAGCTGTCGCTTGGGAGCCCTAGGTAAGATTCAGGATTTGGGGAATCAAATTTTATTTTTTATGTGATAGGTGGCAGACGAGCAGACGGATTGCCTGATGGTAAGCGATTGCCGCCGCTCATAGACACCCGCGACACCAGTAGAGTCACACGTGCGCTGCCGACCTTTAAACCCCCCTTTCCCCCGGATCAGGCCTCCGGTACCCTCACTCACGCAGCTAAACACAGCACAGTGCTGCTTCACGCCGGTTTTTCTGAGGCCGTGTCGAATTTCAATGAAGCGACTGCTCTCCGACCTTTGCGACCCTTTAACAGGGGAACCTGGCTAACTGAGTCATGGTTAGGTACACATTACGACTGACCGGATGACGCAATTGGTAGTGACCCTGCCTCTTAGGCCAAAGGTTGTGGGTTCGATCCCCACCCTGGACAAACATTCGTGCGATGAACACTTCTGTTTGTTCGGTGTCTGGGTGTAATATATATATTTAAGTGTATATTTGTGTTCCTCTGTTGTCTGATATATGTAACACAAATGCTTAAGCTACTTAGTACGGAATCAGGTCAACGTATGAGGTGTTGTGAGAATTATTATTATATTATTACATTACAGAAACTATCCGAAACGTACAGGTTTCTTCACCATGTAAACTCCGAACATTTCTGTGCGTCCTGTGAAAACACGTTTTTATTTATAGTCTAATATGCCTAAAAGCTATTCTGCTTGGTATTAGAATATTTCTGAACTAGAAGTTCAAAATACCTAATTGTTATTATTATTTTCTAGTTTTCAGTGTACATAAGATAAAACCGTTTAACTTAAAAGTTTTTTTACCGATTTTTTTTTGAGTCCAACCTATTCTTTCTCTCTGCCATTAAATTCTGCCGTTATTTTCCGAACTGACAAGATTAAGTCATTAGAACGAATTGAGATTAATTGTTTTACAGTCGAGTGAGGTGAAGTTTCAAACCGCTTGTTA
>CM032490.1:6610130-6631328 GCA_019059595.1 Marasmia exigua
CATCTGGGCAGATGTAAGTACAGTCGCGAAGCAATACAATCGACTAAGGACTAATTTTTATCAAAACCGGCGTGAAGCAGCCCCTGTTGCTGTTGTTTCGCCGCGGAGTTGAGGTATCAATCTGTCTCAATTCATCTGGGGGAAGTGGGACCGTGTTTGAAGGTTGGCAGCGCACTTGTGACTCCACTGGTGTCGCGAGTGTCTATGGGCGGCGGCAATCGCGTACCATCAAGTGAACCGCCTGCTCGTCTGCCAACTATGATATAAAAAAAACAGAGGCCTATAAATGTGAAAGTATCTGTGCTTAAGTGACAATTTTATTGTAGGTAAATCGATTTCAAAAGTGTTCAAATTTCAATTACCAATAATTCTGAGAGATTACAGAAACCTGCCGATTTCTTTAAGGTGACGGGTAGGGCACACTAGCGACGCCCATCAATTTTAATTATTAGCTTACTAAACCGGATATATTTTAAACAATTTCGAGGTTACAACCTCTCGACAATATTAAATAACCATGAACGAATGTTGGGTCCGTTTTTGTACGCGAAAAATTGATTCACGCCGAAGGTGACCGCTTTTGGCGTAAATCAATTTTTCGCGTACGCGTTGGACCCAAAATTTTTGCATGGTTATTTAATAAATAGTATAAGTGTTTGCCGAGAGGTTGTAACCCCAAAATTGTTTGAAATAAATCCGGTTTAGTAGCTAAAAATTAAAATCGATTGGCGTCGCTAGTGTGCCCTACCGGTCACCTTAAAAAAAGGAAATTGCATTCCATAATATTGCTTGGAGGAAGACAAACAGCTTGTTAAATCCTAATGTTAATAAATGGCATGATCTGGAGGCTTGTTAAATGATTTACTAAAAGAAGAACATTTTTGACATCGTTTTACCTTAAAATTGTCATTTGTTGTTATAGGCAACATGACGTCACGATAAATTGTCTACAGCGACCTCTAGGGGACTTAGAGTAAGGAACTAACTAGCCGGTTTCATAGCTAAAAGTTAAAATCGATTGGCGTCGCTAGTGTACCCTACCCGTCACCTTAATGAGTTACTAATTATACTCATGACTAAATAGTCTAAATACTAGGTATATCCGTGTAAGCGTCGACGACCTTGCAGCAGATTTGTCGTCAGGCGTCACGATAGCGCGTGATAACGCTTATCGGAGATAACATCGCTCTGGGCTAGTGGTTCAGTAGGTTTCTAGTTTCTACTACGAGTGCCGTGTACCGGCAGGGGCCGGCATGCAGGGGCGGCTCTAGCCCAAGAAGCGCCCGGGTGCAATCAATAACCTGGCGCCCTCTTGTTTCAAAATGGAATACTTAGTTAGCTATAACATAATCGACTACCTATAAATAAATATTTTAAAACGTCATACACATTGATTTGACTCCGAGATAGGTAGCTCAAGCACCTGTGTTACGGATATCAGAATCAACAGCGCCTACCGATAGGGTAGTCACTTCTTTGTAATTATCAGTTGGCCTAACATGCGCACCGCGACATATTTTGTCTACCCCGTTATCTCGTGTTTTATTCGTTTATGTCTATATGTCTTCCGACGCTAACATGGCTGCACTTGGAACTCTACTCTTTACGATCGGATGTTAGAGAAAACGACATATTAGTCGATACCGACAAATTTCTCGTATCTCTTCCGTGACATATCTCGCGATGGCATGTTAGCCCGACTGGAGCCCAATTCTCGTGCTCGTGATATTTTAAAACATTGCGGATATCATCTGAAAACCATACAAAAACTGTATTTTGGTGATATATGTCGTATGAAAATAGATTACACGAGCTCGAGAATTGGGCTCCATACATCCAGAATCCTGTATCATGGTCCAAGCGTACCCCGGGCTTCGAAGCGACAGCAATGGAGGCAACTGGGAATCACACGATAAGCTCAGGAGAACGATCAGTACTCGCACCCGCTCCTTGCGGAGCGTTACAACAGTGGAGGCTCTATGTGTAGCGAGGGGGAAATTTGTCCCAATTAATATTCTGCTACTCAAGCCCTTTTATATGGTACCCATGTTGTAGGAGTTGTGTTAAAACATTCAATCCATATCTTTGTGACGGCGGCCATCTTGGATCGATTTTTATCCAATATGGCTAAGAACGCTCCCCTTTTATTCATCTTTCAAACAAAAAAAAAACAAAATCAAAATCGCTTCATTTGTTCGGGAGCTACGATGCCCTATACAGACACACACATACACACACGTCAACACAGATACAGATACCAACCTTTTAGGGAGAATATTAGAATACTTTTTACTACATTGCTGCCATACTTTATTTTAATATCGGGGCCATACTTATACTTTACTTTACATCGGGAACTCAAAAATAAGGTACAAGGTAAGGGATTAGAATAGTTATATTCTAATCTTAGAGACCATGAAAGATTGGGACATCAAATACAAGGGCTTTTGAGTTTGGACAAACAACCACTATAATGCTAGTGATGATTAGTAACCAATAAATATACAAAGGATTCAAAGGTTGGCAGCGCACTTCATGTGAGGCCACTGGTGTCCATGGGCGGCCGCATCCTTTGGGCTATGTCTGTGCCCTTAGTTCGTCTGCGGATCTCATAAATTCTGATACGGTCACCCATTAGGTACTAAAATGTTAGAATAAGAATAATTTTATTTGCTTAAAATATGGTATACATGGGTTGTTCAATATAATAGCTGTTCTCATATTTTGCCAAACTTTGGCATGCAAATTTTAAGTACCTAAGGTATCATGTAGTGTTATGTTACACATACACAACTACAGGTAAATATTAAACTAAACTTACGTATGTAATAATAAAGCATATTATAGGAAAAACAATAAAAAATAAATAAACACTTTATAAATGTAATTATTTCATTTTGAGAAATTCTAAAAAAAATCTTGTATAGAACATAAAAATTACTTCTTTATAATCATAATCATAATAATATAATATTCATTTTTATTGCCCAAAATGTGGTACAGTAGGTGGAAACATTAACAAATGACTCTCACAATTTGCAAAGTTATAAAGGCTGCACTAGAAAATATAAATCAAATAAGTAATAAACTAAAACAACAAAATTAGTACATTTTACGTGTCATAAGCAAATTCACATGTCCTAAAATTAAATAACTATTGTGCTATTATTCGATTTTACAATCATTTGTCATTAAGGAAACTCATCTACACGATAATAATTTTTTGCTTAAGCCATTCACGCCAGTTTTACTGAAAAACTACTAGTATAGAGATTTCAGGTATTTCGGTAACTTTATTGTATATTTGACACACATTGCTACACAGTGTCGGTTATACTTTGTCGACTAGGTACCACATTCCAGAACTAGTCTGTCAGGATCTCTACGAGCTCGAGAATTCAACTCACAAGCTTTTTTAAACAAATTATGATGTTTTTTTACAAACATACATACTTCAAGAACGTATAGTGAAGGCAGTGGTAATAACCAAACTTTTGAATAACGGTCTACACGATTCATCAGATGGGATTCCTCCCAAGGCTCTGATGCATTTCTTCTGCGCAATGAAGACCCTACTGAAATCTGTACTATTTCCCCATGCCAAGAGACCATAACGTAGGATAGACTCAACATAAGCATGGTATGAAATAAGTGCCGTTGAAATATTAGTAATCTTCCTAACGTGCTTTAGAGCATATACAAATTTATTTACTCTGGTATTCAGATTGTCTATATGAGCTTTCCAATTTATGTCCTGATCAATTAATATACCTAGAAATTTAGTTTCCGTAGATTCAGCCACCCTAACAATCTACGCTTAAATATATTAGAATTAGGGAGCTCTTTTAAGTATCTAGGTAAAGAATTAAAAATTCTAACACACATGGCATCACATTGCCGAAGGTAGGGGCTTATATTTGGGTTTTTATTGTACACCAACTTCGTGGGATCACGGACAGTCCTCAAAAATGTACAATTAGATTTTTTAAACAGTTGTATATTACACTTAACAAAATTGGCTATTTCAAGTTTTCTGTAATTCTTGACACCCTGAGTATTTACACAGACACAGAGGCGGCTCTTGCCTATTTAGCGCTATATACGTTGTTGTGTCGCTGTCTGTACCTATAAAGATAGCGAGTAGGTAGGTAATATAAAAACAGAAATAAACTGACATAACTTTATTGAAATAAATATTTTTATCTACAATTATTTAATACATTTTTACACTGTTTCAAATATACTCGAGTTTTTTACACAGAGTAACAAGTTGGAATGATATTAAGAATTTAAAGAACGTATTTATGTTAGGTCTACGCTTTAACTATCAGAGCGAATATCATACGTACAACATTACACATTGATGTCAATAATATTTTAAAATAAAACACTCCTTTTGATAAAACTTCTGAACATTTAAATCTTTTTCAATATAAGTACTTACAAAATAGTAATGTTTTTAAGGAAGTTTTGGTTGGACAAAACTATTGAATATTGTGATCGTTCTTGAGTGAAAATGCAACTTAAAAGTTCATTCACAATAAATTACTTAAGGTAAACTTAGTGACCCTCGTTTCTTCATTCGGAGACCTTACCCGTCGGTTTTGTTGATTGGGTTACCCTGAAACAAAAATAAAAAAAATAAGATTTTTCTTTTCAATATCCGGCGCGAAGGACCACCTCATCTAGCGTGTAATCCCCGAGAGGTTACGCTTTGTAGACCATGATTCAGGATTTGGGGATTAATTACAATGAAGCCACTGCCGTCGGACTTTCGCAACCTTTAAACAGGGGAACCAGACCAACTGAATCATGGTTACGCGATGCAAAAACTATCCAAAACGTGAAGGCTTCCAGCTTCCCACCGCCGACCTGATAGTAGAAATACGGACATAGATTTGAGAAATCCACAGGTGCATGCTCGGATACGAGCTACTATCATAAAACGGTCCTTTTCAAAAAATGGAAATTCGGCTCTAGCTGACTTTAATATCGAAGAGTGCGTTGACCTACGCGCTAAGCAGTATATCGTATTGTTTCTTCCATACAAGTTTTATATAATCTATCTCTGTCTCACCCCGAACCATGCCGAGATCGCTGTGCTCGTGCATGCATGAATGCGAAGACTTTGGCCTGCGATGTGTGCCTATCTAACTTTTGTGCTATTTTTTTACAACAGTTCTTGATATAATCTGGTGAATCCAGATGATCTTTATCAGGTAATTGAGTTTGATAAGTAATAAATGAGTTTGAAAAGTTTTTTTTTTTCCACAAAATATAGCAAAGATTTACAAAGACAAGCGGTTCCTTGATCTTTCATGACTATTATTATAGGACTGTAAGAATATATAAAATCCGTTATTATTTGCTATACGATTTATATTACTAAGCGTGTCGCTTCTTCTTTCTTGGTACGAACTGCTAAGGAATGGAACAACTTGCCGGCTTCTGTATTCCCAGAGAGCTACAATTTGGGTGTCTTTAAGTCGAGAGTTAATAGACTTCTTCTGGGTAATCACGCTACATCTTAGACCTTATTGTCACTTTCCATCAGATGAGATGAAGTCAAGTGCATACCCATTTATTTATAAAAAAATTTTTTTTGTTAAAATAATATTTTAAGAGCTGTGGATTTGGAATATACCATAAAAAGACGCTTATTTTGTTATCTATTAGCGGATTTTATTTTCCACAAATAGTACCACTATAAATATTACTATTTGCGGAAAAAAAATCCAACAATTTTTAGATTAGAGATTCAGTGAAAATTATGCCTACTAGACCTACTCGCGAATACTCGAACACTTTTTACCTTTGATTTTTTATTGATTCTAGAGACGACCAACGAACAAGCGGGTCACCTAATGGAAAGTAATCAACGCCGCCCATAAATCACAGAGAACGCAAATATGTTTCCGGAAATTAAAAAAAAAAACAGTACGTTTGGGAGCTTGTCAGTTATCATGCTGTCCCTGTCTATGACAACTATATGAAAGAGAAAACTTGTTTAAGCACATCTTTTGTGAAGAAGGGTGTTCAATTCTTAATCGATTCTTTATGATACAGCATCGATAAAGGTCTCAGGTCTCTGAACTATTATCTTCGATCTTAGTATTAAGTAAACAAAGGGTGTAAGATGCAGCACGCTTGGCGAAGTGAAACTAAGCACATCTTTTGTGAAGAAGGGTGTTCAATTCTTAATCGATTCTTTATGATACAGCATCGATAAAGGTCTCAGGTCTCTGAACTTTTATCTTCGATCTTAGTATTAAGTAAACAAAGGGTGTAAGATGCAGCACGCTTGGCGAAGTGAAACCTATTCACTACAGCTAGTATTAAAGTCTTATTTGATATAACGACTAGCAGCATGTGTTATTGTTAACTTGACCGTTTGAATGGTATCGATAAGATCTACTATTTCACGTTGCGAGCCATTGTTTTAGTGCAAATGAACTTTAGTCGATTTGCAGTTACCGCTTTGCGTCAATGACATAAGTTATAGTCCGGAAAATGTAGCTTGATTAGAATGACAGCCATTGATGTTACAGAAAAATGATCTTCATGACTATAGTAATAAAAATGTATGAAAAAGAATGTAATGTAACTTATTGCGAATAAGTGGGTCAACAGTCGACGTCAGTTAATGTCACAGTCACTCAATAAAACGCCGGTGTTTTACTTTTTTTTTTACGGATTCTGCCGATACCAAATCGCGAAACACAATCGCGGGTTTTAAGACTCCAAGAAGTCCAAGCAAGTCCGTGACAAATGTCTGCTATTAACTTATAGCTAATCTTCTAAATCAAAAGGAGCCGTCCAATTAATCACGTGATATTTTTTTAGCATTTTTTTAAGCCCTCCCCGGTGATACGAGCCCAACATCATTGGCGAGACTAAAGCGCATCGACTTCGCTGGCTCGGCCACCTAGAAAGAATGGGAGACGATCGTGCGGTAAAGCGAGCGTATCAGGGACGTCCTAATGGCAAAAGGCCAGTCGGCCGTCCGAGATATCACTGGAGGGATGAGGTCGAAAAAGACCTGCGCGGACTCTCGGCAGATGAGTGGCAGGAGGTGGCGCAGGATCGACCAAGATGGAGGCTTATTATCGGAGGCCAAGACTCACTATGGGTCGCTGCGCCAACCTAGTTAGTTAGTTAGTTAGTGGTGATACGTAGTGAGGTTTAAGACTACCCCCTCCCAACAACACGCATATTTTTAGTACCTACAAAGAATTTTAAAATTTTAATTTTAATTACCTTTAAATACAGGTATAAACTATAATTTTATTTTATTCTGAAATTAAGGACCATGATAAAAATGTGTAGACTAGGTTGCAAGTTCTTGTTGGCTGCCATAAAAATACGAAAAACGTTTGACGAATAAAATAAATACACGACGTGATATCTTACTAAATCCGCCCCTCCCCCCTTGTGTTATTTTCGTAATTTTTATCAAACCGGTCGCGGGAATCCCTTGGATGCGGGCGGCACAGAATCGATCTGTGTGGAGATCATTGGGGGAGGCCATGTCCAGCAGTGGGCGTAGGTATTTGGGTGAAATGATGATGTCCCAAAACGAAACGAGGGCGGTATGGCGGGTGGCTTTATACAATGAAGATCCGCACCCAATTTATCTCGTAATATTGCAATTTACACAATGCAGTCGCGATGTCTGTTATAAGCACTGCATGCGGGCGCGACTGCCAACTCGCTGAACAAATGCCGATCTGACAGCACGTGCATAAGTGCATGCATTGCGTAGGGAAGGGATGATAATAATTATTATATAAGTTTCAAAAAAATCCTAGCACGATGAACCAGTAAGCTTTACCGTGGGAGAGCCACGCTCCGGCATGAATGGGCCGGCTCTATCGAAGTGAACCACGGCCTCACAGAAAACCGGCGTGAAGCAGAATTATACTGTATTTCGCTGCGTGAGTGAGGGTAGGGAGGCCTAATCCGGGGGAAAGGGGGGGTTTCAAATTTTAAAGGTCGGCAGCGCACTGTCGCGGCTGTCTATGGGCGGCGGCAATCGCTTACCATAAGCGATCCGTCTGCTCGTTTGCCACCTATCACATAAAAACAAAAACTAGCGCCGCCATTAAATTTGTATAAATTGTGGCGATTATGAGACATTTTTAAAAAACCGGCCAAGTGCGAGTCGGGCTCGCGCACAAAGGGTTCCGTAGCAGCAAAGTCCAAAATTACAGTTAAATCAACCTATCTCAAAAACTATAAGAGATACTTTGATCAAACCAAAAATCGTTGAAAGAGTTAATTAGCATGCATCACCTCTATTTTTTTTAGAATTTTATACCCCGTAGTTATAAAAATAGAGGGGGGGGGACATACTTTTTACGACTTTGAGAGCTGATATCTCAAAAACCGTTCACTTTAAGAAAAATGTTTTTTAGAAAACTTTATATCATTTTAAAAGACCTTTCCATTGATACCCCACACGGGTATGTACATCGAAAAAAAAAATTTCATCCCTCAGTTACATGTATGGGGGGCCCCACCCCCAATTCTTTTTTTTACTATTTAGTGTCATATTTTTGTAGCGGTTCATACAACACATATTCCCATCAAATTTCATCACTGTAGTACTTATAGTTTCCGAGTAAATCGGCTGTGACAGACGGACAGACGGACATGACGAAACTATAAGGGTTCCGTTTTTGCCATTTTGGCTACGGAACCCTAAAAAGTACAACGGTGAATGCATAAGAATTATTTGAGATGTACTTTTGTAATATTTTTTTGTATGAAAATGTTCTGTTTCAAACATCAAAACTGCTCTATAACACCGTTTTAGCTAGCAAAGGTTTATTGAACGTTTATGAATAAAGTGTATAAATAATATAACTCAAGTCTCGTGATAAGTCTACCCCTTATACTTTGACTGTACTTGGGGGTGTTTGCGGGCGGTGGGCTTTTGCGGTGAGCTGACCATATTATATGTCGCACCCTCAGTAAAATACTGGCCTAACTCAATATTTTGTAATAGATGCTAAGTCAAAATAGTATCAGCTATAATCCAGAGATGAAAGGTCATCTAACAACAATTTTGGGTTAAGTAAATAGGTACACTTACATTTATGAACACGAGATGAAATATTGAAGTGCGTTATTTACTCAAGAATAAATTGCAAAACATTGGTATAAAAATATCAACAATTTTGAGTAAGGTCAGTATTTTACTAAGAGTGCGATGTGCTTAAGTACGTAATTTCGAACAAACTCTTACTACGCAGAAGTTTAAGTCAAAACCTTAATTATGTTTTCGTTCTATCTGTGGAAATTTGTAATTAGCATTAGTTTAAATATTGTTTCACGCACTTGAAAATTGGTCTTTAAATTTCCCTAATAAAATAAAATAAAATAAAATAAACACATCAATCTTTTTTTTCAGCAATCGACTACTGTACAACCCTATTTGTATGCAAGTGTGTACGTAAAAAGAGTAAAGTACTTTTTGTTACGAATGTCGTGGTAGGCTCGTCGAAAAAATATCGATACATCGATATATTGATATTATTTTTTCAATGTATCTATATTTTTGAGCGATATTTAATGTTTCGATGTATCGAGGTATCGATATAAAATCACAAGTATTGAAAAGGTATAAAAATCGATATTTTTTATAATTAAAAAATCCTAAAAAAGAATACTTTTTTTATACTAACATTTTTTCGGCTATATCGATATTTTTAAATAAAAATATCAATATCGATATAGATATATTCAAAAATTATCGATACAATATATATCGATACTTTATTGCATTTCCGACATCCCTATGTCGTGGTCGTTTGGCGCGAGACAGGGCCTTCAATGGCCAATTTTAGTTTGGACATTTTTATTTCTATTACGGATATTATGTTAGTACTTTTGGTCTTAAGTACCTAGTTCCATTGTAACGACTAGCCGCTTTATTTCGTCTCATTAAATTGTAATGTTTTATAATACAATAGTTAGACTTGTGTACTAGAAATGAATGTTTAGTTAAGTAATACTGTTGTTATATTCAAGGGCGTAGCTACCGCCATATCTGCCGTATCAATTATACGAGGCCCCCGGGCCACGGGGGCCCCCAAAGTGTGTGAGGAAAACAAATAAAATCTTTCTAATTTATTTTATTGACAAAATTCTATAAAGAACGGCTGTCAGACCTCTTACTATTGTCCATAGAGGTAGAAACTTTAGAAAAACTAAAATCATCATCAGCCATAAATGATTTAATAAATCAGTTTGCCGAAAAAAAGGCAAGGAGAATGAATATTTAAAATTAGATTTTTATTTGTAAAATGGTTAAATTATGTTATGATAAATAAATATTTCTTTTGACAATATTTTTTTTCTCTTGTGAAAAATCTTTACCCCCATATAAGGGCCTCCAAATATTTTTTTATACCGGGCCCCGACAAGGCACGCTACGCCACTGGTTATATTGTAAACCCTTTGTTCGGAGCAACTTGGAATATGATAGTGTGGTTTGGAACCCAGCGTATACCGTTCACTCTCAGCGATTGGAAAGCATTCAGCACGCGTTCACGAGACACCTTGCGTTTATTTCTCCGGGTATATCGCACAGATCACCATACAATCTTAGATTGTCATTTTTCACAATGAATACTCTTCGACAGCGTCGACTTACCCAGGACCTAGTATTTTTGCACAGACTGATCAACGGAAACCTGAACTGCCAAGAGTTGCTTCAATACATAAAGCTTTCAGTACCGGCCCGCCTACCTCGCCCTTCGATCAAAAAGATATTCGCCTTACCTTCAGCCAGAACTAATTTAGGTCATCACGCTCCTCTGGCCCGATGCTGTGGGACATACAATGAACTTCCCTGAAGGACATTGATATTTTTTTCGACTCCTTGCCTAGCTATAGGCGAAAGTTGATAAATTTATTATATGATAGGTAGCAAACCTCTTATAATGTTGTTTTATTTCAATATTTTTTTTTTAAGTATTTTTTGTTTCTTTTTAGTTTATCTTTTGTGTTTTTACGTAAAGATTTTTAGCAACGTTGTGTACGCCTATAAAGGGTATATATATAAGACTTGTACTTTAACTAAGCATTTTTATTTTTTTCTATATGTATACTATTGGTGTTCCTTTTTAATAAAAAAAAAAAAACCCTTGCATTATGAACTGACACAGGTCTACGAAGGTCGAGGGAGTCGTTACGTGCGAAAAAGGTAGGTCCCGCCAGAATGGGTCGTGAACAAGGTTTCGTACCCGTTATCACGGCCACTCCCCACTTAAGGACGATGAGAGTGGTGCCCTGGTGTTTTTAGTCGGTAGGCCTCTGGCTGGCTTCTCGTTAGGAGAAGCCCCCGCCAGAGGAGAGTCCGACATAACCCGTCCGCGCTCCCAGGCAGACGGCTATGCGTAATGCATTTTCACCAGGGATAACAAAAAAAAAAAAAAAAGGTCCCGCCAGAATACCAGCAGATATTGTCGTAGCAGCTAATGCTGGTCGGGACCTGATTGACCACACACTATCCACATCTCTTTGTCCCTCTTCTGTGTAAAATTTATGTTGTAAAAATTATGGTAAACCGTGTACCAACTGTATATGTTTCTTTCCTGTGTATTGTGATGGTCAATAAATGTATTTTCTTTCTTTCTTTCTTTCTTTCAAAAAAGTCCAACTGTACGCTGAGGGTCGAACGTTTGGAGTCTCGCCACAAAGTGAACTTCAGCTCATTTGTGGTGAGAGTGCCGACACACTCAAACTCAAATAATTCTTTATTTGCATAGGCTTGTACACAGCACTTACAAATCGTCATACATTTGAATGACTTAAAACTATTTATAAGTACTTATGTATAATTTACATGTTAATACATATATATGTTGATACATAAAATATACTAAAGAAATAAATAAACATAATGCGATACTACCACCGGCTCGGAAAGTTGTTTCTGTTCGAGAAGATCCGGCAAGAAACTCGCCAGTTACTCTTTTTAATCGCCAAATTTTCATACAATGTTTTGTCATCACCGTACCAAGATTAAGATATTTATTTACGGAAACATTTGTAAGAACATATTAATACAGAGCATAACATGGGTTGGTACAGATTTAGAGTTTCAACATGTTTTGCCAATATTTGGCGTGTAAAATTTAAATTAGAAAAAATATATTTTTATTATTATAATACATTTTTGAGATGAATTTTACATATTTTTAGTTTCGTATATTTAGAAATTTCAATAGAAATTAAATTAAACTGTAAACATCCATAGGATTCCGTCAAAATTTATCAATTAAAAATCACTACCAAGCCATACACATTCATTGTAACACAAAATAAAATAAAGGAAACAATAATAAAATAAATATTATGAGGTAAACCGAAATACCACTCCCTGGCGACCTTTATTATGGAGGACTTCTGGCCGCAGAGAAACGTTTTACGGAAGTTTCGAGGACGGCTACCAGCTGACTGACTCTACGTGCCGCACGTAAATTTAAGGTGAAAAAAAAAAGTGAAATTTATTATATTATATGTAATGTCCGTGTGGTCCCCGGCAGAGTAGAATAGGCCACCATCACTCTTACCGAGGTGTCGTATAAGGCGACTAAGGTAAAGCTGCTGGCATGATCATCAGCGCCCACAGAAGGAAAACTCTGCATTTATATCAAAACCCTCGCCAACCCGTCTGCCAAACGTGGTGAGTATGGCAATTACCCCTCATGTGTTTGAGGGAGGCCCGTGCCCCAGCAGTGGGGACTTTAATGGGCTGATGATGATGATGATGATGATGATATGTAATGTCAGACTGTAAGGTATTTATGATATGTACACTGACACATGTAACACTTATACATGTATTTATTGTGTTATGTTATATTACTCTTATTGTTTTTGTTATGTATTGTTCCCATTTCTAAATTCTTGTGATATCTGTTACCTATATATTTGTTGTGTCAATAAATGTTTCATTCATTCATTCATTCATTCATATGTGCCAATGAAATATTTTTAAATGTATCTTGTTGCCTGAAATAAATGAATTATTATTATAATTTGGTAATGCAGTGGACCCGAGAGAAGTCTCCCATCATCAAGCAGTACCTAATCCATACTATTCATAAAGAGGTAAATACTACAGACATCGGTGACGCTCATAGGTAATCCGAAAACACGAAACGCTTTCCCGATGTAATCCACACCTAGCGCCATCTATTAGTATAAAGTGGAACTAAATTTCTGAAACGAAGACTAGCGGGGCATTAGTTACAAGTTGAAAATCTTTTTTTACCCGACTACGGCAAAGCAAAAGGAGGGTTATGATTTTGACAGGCTATGTATGTATGTATGTATGTATGTATGTATGTTCATCTGTTTCCACGTAACTTCTTAACTACTTATCAGAATTCGACAAATGACATATCATTATAAGCGTCTTGATCGTCCGCTGGTTATAGGCTATATGAAGTTTCACAAAATCTAATGTGGCGCCCTCTAGCGGACAAAACATACAGAGTAACAAAATAAAGTTACGATAAATATGCCGTGTTTGGTATCATTTGAAAGCGCTTGACTTGTACATTTTGAATATATATATATATATATATATATATATATATATATATATATATATATATATATATATATATATATTACTAGCACTTGGACACCAAAATAGTACAAATAAAATAAAAGTAAAAAAACTAAAACCCAACTACGACAAAAAACGTCGCTGAAAAAGTATAAAACAAGCCTTCGTTGTCAATTTATGCAATATTCACTATGTAGAGATAAAATTTCATGTTTGGAAAGGCGTAGTCACACGTTAAATATACTACCCTTTGACAACGTGTGACTGCGGATTTCCAAACATGAAATTTTATCTCTACATAGTGAATATTGCATAAATTGACAACGAAGGCTTGTTTTATACTTTTTCAGCGACGTTTTTTGTCGTAGTTGGGTTTTAGTTTTTTTACTTTTATTTTTGAAATTTTTGATGTCGATGTATTCACGGGGACTACAAAGAAATCGTCCAGTAACGAACGACAATATGCCTGTTGCATCCAAAGTAAATAAATATAAATAAATATTTCACAACATCACATACATTGATCTGACTCCGAGATAGTTAGCTCAAGCAACTGTGTTACGGATATCAGAACCAACAGCGGAATTACAAATATACCTATACATATAATACTTTTCTTTTTGTAAATACATACTTATAATACATAGAAAACCCAGACCAATACAAATAGACAAAGTCAAAACTAAACAGACGAATGTCGCGTGTGCAAGAAACGAGAGTAAAGACTAGATGGTGAATTCAGTGGTAGGCGTTCTTATACCAGCGTTGCCAGAATGTTACTTTTGTAACATTTTACGTTACTTCTGGCCCTCCAATGTTACTTTCATGTTACACCACACTCAATGTTACTTTTATGTTACTTTTGAGAATTTCGAACAAAATCATGTATCGGAACGCACCTATGGATATAATTTTAAGTCGATTATGCGATCAACAACACAATTGTTACAAATTTTTACTTATAATAAAAGAGTCAAGGAACGTATTTTATTTTAATCATTTAAATTAAATGCCATTATTACGTATTTTGCCAGTTTCCACAAAAAAGGCAGTGTATTTTATTTTCATTACAAAAAATACCATTATTTACGTATTTTGCCAGTTTCCAAAAAAAAATGGCAATGTTACTTTTTCTGGCAAAATGTTACTTTTTGGTCTGTCTCGTGTAACTTTTGACTATCGGCCACTGGCAACACTGTCTTATACCGACTTTTGCTTGGCGATAGTAGGTAAAAAGGTTTCTTCAATACTCAATATTTTATTCATATCAGCCCATTTAAGTCCCCACTGCTGGGGCACGGGCCTCCCTCAATCACATGAGGAGTAATTGCCATTCTCACCACGCTTGGCAGACGGGTTGGCGAGGGTTTTGATATAAATGCTGAGTTTTCCTTCTCTGGGTGCTGATGATCATGCCAGCAGCTTTACCTTAGTCGCTTTTTACGACACCTCGGTAAGAGTGAGGGTGGCCTATTCTACTCTGCCGGGGACCACACGGCCATATTTTATTATTTTTATACAATATTTTATTGCTTTCCATAATTTGTATTTAAATTGGTTGTTCTTAAAGTATACAATGCTAGGATCAAAATCATGGATCCTGATTCTCATCTTAAGGTGACGCAACATCGAAACTAGCGCCGACGCCAGTAGATCCGTATTAATTATGGCAATTATGAGACATTTTTTTTTAAAGTACAACGGTGAATCCATTAAGGAAAGTATTAAGATTTTTTTGAGACAATTGTGTCATAATTTCTTCCTACAAGTAACCATTTCTTTTGTAATTGCTAAAAGTGGCCACTTTAGGCAATAACATAAATTTCGGTTACTTGTACGAAGATAATATTGCACAAGTAGGTACATCTTAAAAAATGTTAATACTTACTTTTCTTTATGGATTCGCCGTTGTTTTTAAAAAATGTACTGGCTACGCTAGTTACCTTAATGTCAAACACATTCGGTTCAATATCAATTGAGGAATTTTGACAGATTGTAGTAACCTGTGCGTGGCTGTCTGTACGTAACCACTAGTCACACAAGAGAAAGTGACCCGAGATCCTCGCCTCCGCCCTTGATCCTCGTCTAAATATACCGTCGTTGAATGGACGCCGGCCTCGCTCGCCGGCGGTATTCGGTTCAAACGGCCGCACAGCTGTGATATATGAGACTATCTTCTGTTATGAGCTTGAAATATGAATGATTTACTTACTAAATACTTCGATAGCGAGACAACAATAATTAGCCTTTTTAATTAAATTTTTAGGGCCTTAAACTTACTGAATCTCTAATGTTCGTTCCGAAATGTATCATTTGACTCAATTGGATCTCGAGTCCGAGTAAACCGAATGTTCCGAATGAGCTGAATGACCCGAGTGAGTCGAACGATCCGAATGAGCGGAATGATCCGATGAGCAGAATGATGATTTACTTACTAAATACTTCGATAGCGAGACAACAATAATTAGCCTTTTTAATTAAATTTTTAGGGCCTTAAACTTACTGAATCTCTAATGTTCGTTCCGAAATGTATCATTTGACTCAAATGGATCTCGAGTCCGAGTAAACCGAATGTTCCGAATGAGCTGAATGACCCGAGTGAGTCTAACGATCCGAATGAGCGGAATGATCCGATGAACAGAATGAGCTGAATGATCCGAATGAGCGGAATGAATCAGCGATCTATGCGAGAGTCGATGTTCCAAATGAAGCGTTTCACTGTTCCGCATCTCGGCACTGATCCAGATGCAAATGTTCCAATCTTTTGAAAGAAACGTTTTTGCCAGGTCTAGAAGTAATCTTAATAGAGGCAAATATGTAACATTGTAATGGTGAAAAAAATTGAAATCAGTTACGTAGTTTATGAATTATAAATATTTATACTCGGAATGTCAAAACGGTCAATTTTGCAATATCCTTAGACAGAGTTGAGGTATGTACTTATATATGAATAAAAATAAGAATAAGAATAAAATAATTTATTCAGCGCCAAACATACACAAAAAAAATAAAAATATAACGAAATAGACATTAGAATGGCACTGAAATGGGCTCCACTCAGCATGTGTCACAGTGTCTAAAGGACACCCCGACGCTGGTCTTCCGTGGAGTCCAAGGAACTAGGGGACGTCACTGTGCGTGCTGACGTCATAAAGTACATAAGTACCTACATTTAACCTTATTTAAATTAATTAAGAATAGACACTATCCAGACTATCATTAACCTTACCCTATGGTTACTACTAAAGAAACAGCAATACTACTTGTAGGGCTACAGACTTAACTGATTACTCCGAATATAACATAAAACATTGCACTCATACATATAAAACACAACATAAAATAAAAAAATAATAACAATAAATACACAGCTTAACTATTTATAGTAATTTCTGGACAGATAAAAGACGTGACTTAAATTTGAGTAAATAGTACGGAATCAGGTCAATGTATGAGAAGTTGTATGCAAAATTTATTAATATTTTCATTATTACTCGCTGTATAGATAACTGTAAATCATCTCGGCGAAGCAAGGAGAGCTGTAATATCAGTTTATTTGTAGCGGTCAATGTCAAATGAGTTACATACATACGTAGTCCACTCCACGCTCGGCGCTCGTAACCACATGTAAACACTCGCATACTCGTACTTTATCAACATCGAGATCTATAGTCTGTTTGGTCACTCTGATCTATGTATACAAGACAATGGACAACATTTCAAAAAATTGCTAAGCTTTGAAACAAAAAATACCAATTCTCTATTTACTTTTCCGCTGCTCGAATATATATTTATTTATTTTTTATATTGCTTATTTTCTGAGAAAAAAATTAATAGCTAAAAAAAAAAAACGTAAGATGACGTCATCGGACGGCAGAATGTAAAATATTTCTTTGCTTAGCACATTATAGTTTTAAATTTACGAAATGCCAAACTTATGACATGCGACTGTCAAAAAAAAAACAACTTGTCAACGTTGAATGAATGAGTGACGTTGACAATGTTGACACTAGTATTATTTACCTTTGCCAGTAGTACCTTTTTTTATTAAAACAATGATATGCAAAGGAATATCGCTGTATTCAGCCGTCCGATGACGTCATTTGGCGCTTACGTCTATTTAGAATATAAATAATTATTTTATGTATGAAAATGGCCAAATTTTGAAAAAAGAAAAAATAAGGGTCTGTACATTTTATGTCTATTTTCATATAAAAAAAACAATATGCACATGTTAAAAATATGCAATGTTGTCCATTGCAATGAAGCGACTGCAGTCTGAACTTCGCAAACCTTTAAACAGGGGAACCAGACCAACTGAATCACTGTTACACGTTCCAGAAACTATCCGAATAATATGACTTCCCTCACCGCCGAGGTAGTGGTAGAAATATGCACAAGACTTGAAAAATCTTAACGGTGCATACTCGGATTCGAACCACGACCTCCCGTTTGAAATGCGCGTTCTTATCCACTGAGCTATGGTGCTCTGTGGTTAAGAACGCGCGAACCAATAACGGAATGAAGGAGACAACAAAGTATACCTATTTAAAGTTAAAAAAACATTTTTTCATATCTTTTAGAACAGTTAATGCTATGATGAAGTAAAAAGTGTCTTGAGTTCAAGGGGGGAATTTATACAATGTAATTTAAATATACCAATTACACAAAGTAATTTATGATCTATACTATGTAGTTAGGGGTTTTTAGCTGATATACACAAAAATAATACTTATCAATATGTTGATGTAATTGTTTCCTGTAATAAATTTTTGCCGTTGAACTGCAGAGCTAGCGGGCAGCTTATGAGTAAATAATCACTTGTCGATAATCCTGGCAGGGCTGCCCTCCACTCTCTTTGCTATAAAAAATATCAACTATATCAACTATTGATTTAGCAGTCTCATCTTAACTAGTGGTCAAATATTTGTAATAATATTTCCACTGGATATTGTAAATATACCTACAATATTGATGAGACTATCGACAGCTCATGTCGAATCAAGCACTTACTAATTTCGTCGGCTTATTAACACACTCAGTCTAATTGGTAGAACATTCACCCGGATTGTGGAAGATGTGGGTCCTGCCTGAACGCGAGATGAAATTTTTAAGTGTGTTATTTACTTGTTACAACTATTACTGTTACTTAAAATTATCTGTTCCAAATACCTGTTATCAAATATATAGCCTGTTATTTTTGTATAATAAATAGCATTGCATACTTTCTGTTATATGTGGTTGGTCTGGTTGATTGTCGTTGGCTGTTAAGGGTTGCGAAGGTCAGACAGCAGTCGCTTCATTGTAATTACCAGACTCAGGACTTAGGATTTTCCTAAATCATGGTTTAAGCGCACCCCGGGCTCCAGTGCTAAATACTAGGTTCTTCTCTTTTTTTCCCTTTAAACGTGTGAGGGAGAAATGTTATTTCGTTACAGATAACAGATATCTAACAGATATCCGAATCGTTTGGTGGTGCCATCTTGCTCAACAAGCTACCAAAAAAATTGTCATTATATGTCTGTCAAATTATACAATAAGTTGCCAGAAGCATTAAAGGATTTACCCATAAAAAAATTCAAAAATAGTTTATATAAATGGTTGTGTGATAGATGTTTCTACAGTATTAAAGAATTTATGGAATGTAAGATTTAATTTTTTTTTTGTTGATTATATTAATTATTTTTTGAGTGACTAATTATTTGTATTGATTTTATTTTGACTATGTATTATTTTATTATAACTTAAGACAACGCTAACTCTCTGTTATTGCATGCCGATATTATTCGGTTAAATGTGAGAATCTAAACGATAATTATGTAACTTACTGTAACCACATTTACCGCAATGAATGATTTCTGATTTTGATTCTGATAACAGGACAGTTCTGATGATATAAAACTAAAGAGCGCCTGGTTGTCTTTAAAGAAAATGGGAATCCACTTTAATTTGTGTTGTGTAAAATTCTAGTTGGCTTCCCCTTTTATTTTTCTTTTTTCAACAGAGTGAGAGGTGAAATGTTATTTCGTATAACAGATAACAGGATGGAACCTGTTCCATGCCCTGGAGTGACGCTATTTTGTGGCATTGGTATATCTGTTATTAAAGTACTACCTCTCTGTTACTGTAACAGTACCTAAGTAAATACCTGTTAAATTTATCTTTTACGATAAATACGCCTCACGTCTACTTTTGGGGTCTTAATGAACGATCCTGCACCAAAGTTAGCTATGGATTTTTTGGTGGTTCCCCGTATGACGTCACCTAACTTTCCCGGGCACATAAGGTGAGATTGTGGTCAAGCGATGATCTCATCATATGAGCGTTTTGTACCGGTTGCGTCCCAAGCTGGTCGCTTCGAAGCCCGGGATCCTCTTTCTTGCTTCGACTCCATCCATTGAATCAATTTATTGACACGCATGTCATCCTTTACAATGTCAAGCCACAACTTTTTGGAGCTACCCCTTCTGATTTCATAAATTTTACAGTGTCAACGACCTATTTTCTGCCTATTTGTTTTATATTAAAAACGCAATTAATCTTCATGTAAATCTATCAGAGACAGCATGTATTAGCTAGTTACACAATGTTTTAAAGAAAATCAAAATATAATCAAGTTTCATTAATCATTTTTGGTATTCGAAAATGCACACCATTTTCTTAGGTACCAATAACAAAAACCGGCCAAGTTCGAGTCGGACTCGACCATGAAGGGTTCCGCAACAGCAAGTAAGATATATGGAAGGTAAATTGCGGTTTACATTTTAAAACGTATTAAAAAAACTACTTACTAGATCTAGTCCAAACCAATTTTCGTTGTTAGTTTTTATGGTAATGTATATCGTATATTTTTTTTAGTTTTATAATTCATTTATTATAAAAGTTAGAGAGACACACAATTTACCACTTTGGGAGAGTCTCTTGCGCAAAGTATTGTGTTTAGAAAAAAATGATGTTAAAAACCTCAACATTATTTTTAAAGACCTATCCATAGATACCCCACACGTGAAGGTTTGATGAAAAAAATATTATTGAGTTTCAGTTTCAAGTATGGAGACCCCCAATTTTTATGTAATAATCGTATTTCGTTTAACAAAATACATCTATTTACCAAGTTTCAATAGTATAGTTCTTATAGTTTCGGAGAAAAGTGGCTGTGACATACGGACGGACACAGACGGACAGACATGACGAATCTATAAGGGTTCCGTTTTTTGCCATTTGGCTACGGAACCCTAAAAACGGCGAAGCTTGCCTCGAATTGAATTTGAACTGACCTCCACAGGTCTCTTAAGCCAAAAGTTATCAAAAAAAGTTTCAACAGCCAACCCTAGTATCGTAGAGCCTGTATACGTAACTGGCATTCGCAGTGACGCCGGACTCACGTGAGTCAAACTCAAGACGATTGCGCTTTTAATAGATACTCGTGTCCGTTTACTACTCTACAATGTTGCTATGCATGTGTTATGTATTGGAAGAGATAGCACCAAAATAATTAACTAGTAGATAGATAGATATACTTAATTGCACAACAAAAATAAAACACAACTTTAAAAGGCATTTGACTGACCGGATGGCGCAATTGGTAGTGACCCTGCCTCTTACGCAAAGGT
>CM032490.1:6631428-6666245 GCA_019059595.1 Marasmia exigua
TCTAATTTTCTATCTAAACTATAATACTTTTAAAAACTTTCAAATTATAACATCTCTTTACTAACCAGCAAACAGATAGGAAAACTTGAAGTCAACAAATTACTTACAAGCAATTTTCCCACGAAGCTTCGATAAACATCTTTTAGTTTCTTCATTTTATTGATGTAAAGTGTGAAGTAAAATGAACTTCAAGACGTGTAAATTTATGTAAATAAAGATAAAGAGATAATGTAAATTCGAAAATTCCAAAAAGATATTTTAACGCGCCACCATGTTTGACAGCCTACTGCACTGCCCAGTGTTGTGCCTGTTATAGTGCTACTTTATTTAATTTTCAATTGAAAACTTAACTTTATTTTACATACTAAACCAAAAGGTTGTTAAAAATGCAAAAAAGAATGAAAGATTTTTTGAAATAAACTTAATATGAATGAATCAAAGGTATTGAAAAGAATCTCTATGTTCGAAAAACCTAAAACACAAACCAATTTTTTAAATGATTTTTGAATGAGAATCGAGAATGTGATTAATTTTATACATCCCTATAAAACTTTTTTATGAAGTAAAAAAAAAAAAAATTTAATCCGTCAAAGATGGTGCCAAAAACTTTTGTACTACCTGTGCGGATAAAGAATGGGACCAGAAATGGCGGCGCATCTATTCGAGAGCGAGTATAGACGCAAATAGTGTGCGAGCGAGAAGTGAATTGTTAATGACAACAAAAAAGTGTATAATTATTTTATTTTACATTTGTACCCATTTGGAATTTACAATACCTACTTAATTCAATCAGAATCAGGGGCGTAGCTCAGGATTGGTTCCAAACATACCTGACAGATCGAAGACAATGTACCCGGATAGGCCGTGACTGCAGCGACTGGTTGCAGGTGGAATTTGGCGTACCACAAGGGAGTATATTGGGCCCGACACTTTTCATTATTTATATTAGTGACATCTTGCAGCTGCAAATGAGTGGTGCAGAGATAGTATGTTATGCAGACGACACTTTGATACTCTTCCGGGATCCTTCTTGGGAAATAGTCTACAAAAAAGCCGAAGAAGGTTTGGCTATCGTTGCTGATTGGCTCAAACTAAATCTACTGACAGTTAATGCTGATAAAACTAAATATATAGCTTTTCATAAGACTCGTGCCTCTAAACCACCAGATTCGCTATCTTTTAAAATGCATGGTTGCAAACAGCGTCTTAGAAATCCCACCACATGCTCGTGTCCCCTCATTAAAAGGACAGCCTCAATCAAATACTTGGGCGTTACATTGGATGAAAATCTGTCCTTCAGAAACCACATTACTACAACGTCAAACAGACTTAGGAAAATGATATATATTTTTAAAGCTCTCAGACATTCAGCCTCAAAGGACACCCTTATTTTGGTGTACAAAGCAATCTGCCAGTCCATTATTATGTACTGTATCAAAATGTGGGGGGGCGCTGCCAAGACTGTAATGATAGAGCTGGAGCGCGCCCAGCGCTCTGTTCTTAAAGTCTTGCTATGCAGACCCTTTCGATTCAGTACCAACTTGTTATTCCAGGAATGTAACGTTCTTAGAGTCCGTCAACTTTACGTTTTGAGAGCTGTGATGTACGTTCACAACATGACCCAGAAATCACCCGGCTACGACAAATTGCTGAAGCAACGTAAGTATAGGGTCCCGGTCCTGAGAGTACGGACTACCTTTGCAAAACGACATCCAACTTTTCTTTTCACACGCTTATACAACAAAGCATGCCGTATGGTTGATATTAAATCGGTTCCTCTACGTGAGGCTAAGCGGATTGTCGAAATGTGGTTGATGAAGTTAGACTATACAGAGACAGAGCAACTTTTATGCTAACGATTCACTCCCTTTTACAACACGTGCACACACACATCCACACAAAAACACTCACAATCACACACCCATTCACACAGAAACAACCACACGCGCACACGTTCACACACACGCACACATACCCATTCACAAACACAGACATAGAAGTAGGAAGGAAGTATTAATTTAATCCTAAGTTTGTATTACTTTTTTTTTTTTTTTTACTTTAACCATTATCCCTAAGTATCTTTATTTGCCCTAGTCTTAAGCCTGAAACATAATGTGAATAAAATAACTGTGTAATTGGCTACTGCGACACAAGCAGATCTTGCTTAGTGCAGAGCCGCTAGCTTTAAGAACAAAATTGTAACATGCTTTCATGGCAATAAAGCTTATTTCATTTCATTATTTCATTATTTCATTTCATTTCATTTCATAATTACTAAAGGGTCTACTAAGCTACAACTTTTATGATGTCAAGGAAAAAACTATTTAGTTTTAAACAACTTTATTTAATACTAGCGGCCGCCCGCGACTCCGTCCGCGTGGAAAAGTAACTTTTTACCCCCCTTTCAACCCCTTACAACCCCCCTTTCGCAATAAAAAGTAGCCTATGTCCTTTCTCAGGGTCTAGATTATCTGTATACCAAATTTCATTTAAATCCGTTGAGTAGTTATGGCGTGAAAGAGTAGCAGACAGACAGACAGAGTTACTTTCGCATTTATAATATTAGTATGGATAAAAAAAATATTTCGATTGGCTAGCTACGCTATATTCGCTATTATTGATTCTCTTTCCCTAAAAACTCGATTATTAGCTGGGCCACCTTCTCCGTATGGTGCAACTGGACATCGTGACCTCCTGGCAATACTACGCTCCTGCAAAACAAAATTAGGAGTAATTCATAAAAATCTAAAATATTGGGACGTCACAATGTCAAAATGAATTATAAAAGTGCGATTACCATTGCTTGAAAACTTGGTGAACTTCGCCCTAAGGCGACGGGTAGAGCAGACTAGTAGTGACGCCAATGAGGGATTTTGCGTGTGAAAAATCCGCTAGGTGGCGTACTGTTGGACTGAGGTCCAACATCAATCGCATTGGTTGTTTAGTTTGTCGAATTGACATATTCACAGATCACGTTTAAAAATAACCAATCACATTGTATATGGAGCTCAGTCCTGTAGTACTCCATCTAGCGGAATTTTCACATGCGAAAACTCTCAATGCCGAGTCTATTTTTAATACAAACAAGAGGTTTTTGCACTCGAAAAATAGTTTCACGCCAAAAGTGGCCGCTTTTGATTTAAAATTTTTAACAGCAAATCTGACTAATGAATAAATAGTACACAATCATTAAGTAAATAGTTTATATCCTTGCCGAGAGGCTAAAGTTCCAATTCTGTACAAAATATACCCGATTTAGTTACTAAAAATTAAAATCAATTGGCGTCGCTAGTGTCCACTACCCGTCGCCTCCGCGCGATATAGTTATTATGGTGACACCATGACGATACTAGCGCCAAATGATTTATATGGATTGTATCAAATAAGAGACATTTATAAAAAAGCGAGCACTGAATACTTTAAGAATAGCATAAACAATTTATAGACAAAGTAATAATTTCTTGCTATAAGTAAGATTAATCATGATACTTGCTATAGGTGGCCACTTTTAGCAATTATGGAGATCATTGTTAGGTACTTGGAGGAAGAGATAGAGTACTAGTTTTTTTTATGTGATAGGCAGACGAGCAGACGGATCGTCTGATGATAAGCGATTGACACCCACTGTGACTCCACTGAGTCACAAGTGCGCTGCTAACCTTTGAACCCCCCTAACCCCACGGATTAGGCTTATCCTCACTCACGCAGCGAAACACAGCACAGTGCTGCTTCACGCCGTTTTCTGTGCGGCCGTGGTATCATTCCGGTCTTGCCCACCCATTCAAGCTGAAGCGTGGCTCTTCCACGATCAGACAGTTGACAGTTACCTGTAGTTCTTATGAGGCCACGCTCCGTCATCCAAAGTGAAGGGATACGGTCTGTACACTCCCCGATCCACTGTCTCCTGCGCGAAGACCGCCAGGGTGGGAGTAGCTGATGCTGTGTACAGTTCCTTTAGTTGGTCCCCTGAGAACGGCGGGAAAGCCATGATTTTGAATCGCTGGTCAAAGGTTGTTCTGGAAGAAGACAGAATTGAGGTTTTTCAATAGTATCACAAAAAAGGAAAGGAAAGGATCTATGCCCGACTATGACCTAATTCGAAACTGGTCGTAATGGGCACCTATAAGCTGGCTCACGTCGTCCGAAGAAACAGGATAGTAAGTTAAGAAACAAGAAATGCAGCTATAGGAGGCCAGTGCCAGGGCGAGTTCTTCCTTCGTAAGGTCGAGAAAGTCTTCTTCCCAGGACGAGTGTACTTATTCTGGCTGGGATCCACCGACTTATAACCTATTTTGTGGACCCCAACCAGAGCTATGTGCGCAAGCACGATAAGACGCCGGCGCCTCCGCGATGTCCCTCAGCATCGCGGCGACGCCACCGTCACTATAAATGCGACGCCCTCTTCCCTCTCGCTCTAGCATTTGCCTATATTTTATTTCAATAAACTTATTCTAAAGAAACAATACAAAAATTAGTATATAAATGAAAATCTGCTTAACACTATATACAATAAGGAGAACTAATGCTAGGGCCTACCTACCTATTGGTCTGAGCTGAGTACGTTTTACTATATTCTGTTCTAGGAATTAGGTCCTAGGTACTCAGCTCAGACCTAACTATATTCATCTGTGTAGTGTCCTAGCAGCTATGTCTAGGTGTTATTCCTATTTATACCTACCTATTTTAAATATATTTGTGTAGTGTTAAATAACGAGGCAGATAATTCTAAAGTTTATTAATCAAACTTATACCTAAACTATACTATATTTACAAATTGTTTTTATTATTTTTCCGATGCAACGAGCCGGTCTGTCCTGCACAATATCAGCCTATAAACTGTCCCACTGCAGGGCAAAGGCCTCCATCATAGAATTCAAGTCATCACTACTATGGTGGGATTAGGCTTAATCACCACGCTTGCCTAATGCGGATTAGTGATCACAAACCTGAGATATGTTCGAAGATCTCAAAACATACCTTTTACTCGACCCGGGCAAATTTGGAGACCCGGGCAAAACCCGGGGGAGTTTGAACAGTGGAGGGAAGATTTACAGTTTTCTTTTTAATATACAGACAGCCACACATCAATGTATACAAATCTGTCTTTCTTCAATCCATTCTCCCCGTTTATCAGCCTTCTGTTATTTGACGCGTGGCAAAAGTCAAAACAAATGCTGCTTTTACATTTTTGCAAAAAAAAACGGTGTACAGCGCCCTCCTGTCAATGTCACTGTAGTGCCTTCTGATCGTAGTCGCACTGTTAATTCTTGAATGGTTTCAGCGTTAACACGACGAGAGTGGATGGATGCGATCAGTCTTACAAATTACCTGTACTTGCCATCGCCGGCCGGCACCAAGCACCTCTCCAGTATCTGATCCGTTGTCTCCTCATCGATCCCTCGAGCTTTCATGAGCCGCGATCGGACCTAAAAGAAATTTGAAGCATCTTCAATGTGGCAGGGGGCTGATTTGGCTGAACCGAAAGCCCATGCTTGTGTGCCACACCAGTGGAGTCACAAATGTGCTGCCGACCCCCCCATTCCCCCGGATTCCTTTTGACCGTGGGAGAACCACGCTTCGGCATGAATGGGCCGGCTCGACTGGAGTGATATCTCAGCATAGCTAAGAACCCTCCCTCCTTCCTTATTCATCTTTCAAACAAATAAAACAAAATCAAAATCGGTTCATCGGTTCAGCTACGATGCCATAGACAGACACACAGACACGTCAAACTTATAACACCCCGTCGTTTTTGCGTCGGGGTTAAAAATTAGGAAGTAACACTAGGGAGGGTCTGCCAATTAATATGAAAGAGACACACTGTAAAAAGACCGGGGAAAGGGGTAAGAAAATCATAAAAACGTATTTTTTATGAGAAAGGGAGGTAAACGAGCAAACGGATCACCTGATGGTAAGTGATCACCATCGCCCATGGACATCAGCCACACCAGAGGGAGTAGAGATGTGTTGCCGGTCTTTTAGGAAGGTATAGGCTCGTTTCTTGAAGATCTCAATGTCGTACCGGTTCGGAAATACCGCTGCGGGAAGTTGATTCCACAATGAGGATGTGCGTGGCAAGAAATGACGGGTAAAGCTCACGGTGGTGGACATCCACCCATCCAGATGTGAAATGTAACAGACGAGCAGACGGATCACCGCCAATGGATACTCGCAACACTAGAGTCACAAGTGCACTCCCACATCTAAAACTGCCCTTTCCCCAGATTGGGGCTGTAATACCCTCCCTCATTCAGCGAAACCCAGCGCTAAAACCCAGGTATTGTTTTTAGAAACCAGTCAAACAACCAATTTTATTACCTCCTCATACGTATACTTTGGCGCAGCATCGACCCCTCCCGTGTACTTCTCGTAGTCCCTGTAGAAAGCCTCGTACTTAGCCTTGTACCAGTCTCGCAGCCCGTTGAACCCGCCCGCCAGGTACGCCGGCTCAGGGTCCAGTTCCACGATCCTCGTCAGCTGGCCGGGGTAGATTATGTTGTAGTACTTGCCTGGTGAAATGGAATAGAATGGGGAACTGTTAACTTAGGCAAAGGGAAACTGGTGGTTCTGTTCTATGAAAACACTAGTGGCATTAGTGGAAAAACCGACTACCATATCTTTTGAATAGCTTACCAGGACCCCAATTCTCCTGAAAACCATACAAAAAAACTATGTTTTACTGATATACCTATGTCGTATGAAAATAAATGTCACGAGCACGAGAATTGGGGTCAAGAGGACATTCGAGGGGATCCAGTCAAAAATATATTTAAAAACATGGGGAAGTACTTTCTTGATTTGGTTTAGAATTATATACTTATTGTATTGTGTTAAGACTCAACCGATCCTGCAGACAAACTGCGTTAACAGTTTTCCAGGACAAGTGTAATATGTAAACTACATTGGTAAGTTTAATAATAAATATATAGAAATATCCACTTCGTTTCGGGATGTAATTTGCTATCAGTTTTAAACTGTATCAATAGATGGCACTGGGAAGTGCGTGACGCGTTGGGTTCGACGCGTACGGGTTTCCGATCTCAAGTTGAATCGATAAAAGCCGCATAGAATACACAATATTCGAGTCGTCCAATTATGAAATTTAATTCTGTACTCACCCAAAAACGCCCCCAAAGAATGTCCAACAAAAACGAACTTCTCCCACTTAAAATGCTCCTTAATCTTCACCAGCGCCGGGATGAAGTCGAAGATCGTGATCCTGGCACCTCTCGTCAGGTGGTCTGAGCGGCCGTTGCCCGGCAGGTCCACGCTGACGTAGAAGCGGTCCTGAGGGAGGTGCTGGATCAGGGGCCGGAAGCAGGTGCACGAGTCAAGGCGCCCGTGGCAGAGTAAGGTTGGAGGATTGGCGGGGTCGCCCCAGGATAAGGCTGGAAGAAGCAATGGACGATATTTATCTTATGCTGGTCCGCTTTACCACTTCATACTCTAGTGAGCGCAATGTTTTACCCTTGTTTGTATCGTTAAGGTTGTCAGCCTATTGCATCCAGGACTGGCATTCCTTCAGCGAAAAACAACTAAACTGCGGAAGAGCTACACATCAGCATAAATGGACCTGCTCGGCTGGAGTGATGCCATGACCCTACAGAAAATCGGCTTGAAACAACCTGCGCTTGTTTCGGCGAGTGAGTGGCAGTACCTGTGACGCAATGCAGGGTGAACTTGTGACTCCACTGATTTTACTCATGGATGAGCGATCAAAATGGCGAACCATCAGCTGATGATGCATCTGCTCGTCTTCTACCTGTCATTAAACAAGTAAATAATCGAGGCCCCCACCAGTTGGACCGACGATCTGGTAAAGATGCGGCCGGCACAGGACCGATCTATGTGGAGATCATTGGGGGAGGCCAATGACCAGCAGTGGACGTTTATTGGCTGAAATGATGAAGTAATCGATTGATTTGGTACCACTTACCGGCTATGTTCCCCCATGGTGCCTTTACTTGTACCTCCCGTTCAGTGGCTTGTATTGCTGACTTAGGCAACCTGAGCAACAATAAACAAATACAAGTTATACTCCCTTCGCTTTATCATGATATCGGTGACAGCAGGACAGAGTTATACGTGAGTCACACGTTAGAAAGAGACTAACGTGAAAAATGTATAGATTTTGACATCTGTCACCCATATCATGCTAAAGCGAAAGGAATATAGTATGAATTTGCGTGCACCGAGAATCTGTTACCTACATAATCATTATACATGAATGAAAAACGTGCTTCACTTTGTCGCTTCAGCACAGGCTTCAGGTAAATTGACAAATTACCTTTTATTATTTATTTGTTTGAAATGGGGTGAGCCCTGTGTCTCATAGCCACTGCGACCAGTAGATGATCTATTGTGGCAGCCCCGTAACCTATTACAGCACCTCATGTAGCTCCAGTTCCAGGATAAACCCGAGAATGGAGCTGATGGGGGAGCTTTTGATCTCGTCTGCTGAGATCATGTGTGCTCCCAGGTGCCGGCTTCTGCACCGGTGCAGCGCTATGCACTCGCCGAGGACGTGGATAATCGTTTCCTCGTCCTCGCGACAGAACCTGCAGATTTTGGTATCTGAAAGGCCCATGTTGTGCAGGTGCTTATTTAATTTGCAGTGCCCCGTGAGGGTCCGAGTGAGTGCCCTAACATGTCCTCTGCTCAGTTTTATTATTTCTACAGCTCGTCTCTGATCGAACGCCTGTATCAACGCCTTAGACTGTTCTAGTCGAGGTAGTCTTTTCCAATATTCAGTGCTTTGCTTATGCTCCCACTCTTTTAACTCGAACCTGACCATGCAGGCTGGAACGCCACTTATTGGTTCCGGTCCGAGTAGTGGGCTCTCTGCCCCGGCCTTTGCTAGCACGTCAGCGACTTCGTTGCCTCTGATATTGCAGTGTCCCGGTACCCAAATCAGATTTACGATGTTGGCATTGCCAAGCTGGTTTAGGAGCAGGACACACTCGCTAGTGAGTTTGGAGTCAAGTTCACAGGATGTTAACGCCTTGAGGGCAGCTTGACTATCTGAGAAGATGAATATCTTCTTATTCTGGAGATTCATTTGCAGACTCTCTTGGACACAGCCAATTATTGCGAAGACTTCTGCTTGGTACACTGTGGTATAGCGAACCAGGTTGGCGAATTTGCGTATTCTGAAGCGATCATTACAAAATCCCGCCCCGGATACGCCTTGCCTCCTGGAACCATCCGTATACCAAACGATGTCATTCTGCTTAACATTTCCGGGAGTTCCAGCCTCCCAGTCTTGTCTACTAGGTAACAAGACTGTAAACCGCTTATCGAAGCGGTATTCACGGATCATGGAGTCAGAGGGCATATCCATGACCGGAATTTTCATTAGTTCATTGTGGAGGTTACCTATGACCCTAGATTGCCATCTCGTCCTTCCTCTGATTTTTGCTCTCGTAATGGCCATCCTCGCTTCCATCTGCACGTGAATGTGCAGAGGTGGAATGTTCAGGAGGGCATCCAGTGCTGCAGAGGGAGAGGACGAAAGAGCGCCAGTGGCTATAAGGCAGGCTGTTCTTTGAACTTTGCTGAGGTTCTCCACGCAGTTGAGTTGGTGCGTCTTCTTATACCACACACAGCAGCCATAAGTGACGATCGGCCTCACTATGGTTTTATAAATCCAGAGTGCGGCCTTGGGCTGTAGCCCCCATTTTAGCCCCACCAACCTACTGCTTGCCCCCATCGCTATTTTTGCCTTTCTAGTAATGTAGTCGAGATGCTTGTTCCATGTTAGTTTTTGGTCTAGAAAGACTCCCAGATATTTGACCTCGTTGGACAAGCATAGCTTCGTACCAAGAAGTGTTGGGGCGTGAAGCGCCTCTAGTTTCCTTCTTTTGGTAAACGGGATTAAGACCGTCTTCCGTGCGTTGACTGTTAGCACGTGTCTTGTGCACCAGTTTTCTACTATTCGTAGGGCCCTTTGCATAAGACTGGAAATGGTGCTAGGACATTTTCCTATGACCATTATTACTATGTCATCTGCGTAACCCTGAGTCAGGAATCTGGCTTCATTGAGCTCACAGATGAGACTGTCAACAACCAATGACCATTGAAGGGGTGATAGGACTCCGCCCTGTGGACACCCTCTGGTCACTCTATAATGAAGAGTTTTATTCATCAACGTTGTTGTTGCAGTTCGATTTTGTAGCATGGATCCCATCCATCTGGTGGTGGTATCGTCGATTCCACGATTCACCATGCTACGTGTTATAACATCGAAGTTGGTGTTGTCAAAAGCGCCTTCGATGTCGAGAAAGGCACAGAGTGCAATTTCTTTGTCTTCTATGGCTTTCTCAATTCTGTCCACCAGATCAATAAGTGCCGTTTCCGTGGACTTGCCTGTTTGGTAGGCATGTTGTCTTGCACTCAGGGGTTTTTCAACGAGGTATGTTGCCCTGATGTGACTGTTTAACACCTTTTCCATCGTTTTTATTAGGAATGAGGTGAGACTTATCGGTCTGTAGGACTTGGGCTGTGATTTGTCTTTGTCCCCTCCCTTGGGGATGTAAGTGACCCTTGCCCGAGTCCACGCTGATGGCAGATAACTCCAAGCAAAGCTTGCACGGTAAAGTTTTATCAGCGTTGAGATGATGATATCTTCGCCCCGTTGCAACAAAGCCGGGAAAATACCATCGACCCCACCAGATTTATAAGGCTTGAAGCTCCTAATAGCCCAACTTATCTGTTGGGGACGAAAAATAACGGAAGCTCTCCTCCAGTCTTTATTCCACGGTCTCCTGTCCGGAGACTTACTGTCCTGGAGTTCTCTTTCGTTATTAATGTACACAGATTCCGGAAAGTGCGTTTGAGCAAGCAGTCTCAGTGTTTCTTCCGGGGATTCCGTGAAAGATCCATCCGCTTTCCTTAGCAGGCCTAGATGGGATTCAGGTGTCTTGGCTAATATTTTGTGGATCCTGGCAGCTTGGGCAGTGTCTTTGATGGACCCGCAAAATTTTTGCCAGGATCTCCTTTTTGCTTTCCTGAGCTCCCTATTGAAGCGTGTTAGCGCCTTCCTGTAAGCATCCCAGTTCTTGTCTTTTTTTGCCTGATTAAATAAGGCACGGGCCTTTTGCCTCAGATGCTCCAGGTTTTTGTTCCACCAAGGCGCGTTCCTATTGCTCTTAGTGGTCTTAAGAGGACAATTTTCTAGATACGCTTTCATTAGGCTTCTGCCTAAGTCCTCTGCTGCGGCTTCCACTTGGTCCACAGTTTTAATGTATTTAAAATCTCCAAGGTATAACCTAAGGGAGTTCTTAAAGCCCTCCCAGTCTGTTCCCTTGGGGTCTCGGTACGTGTTCGGTTCCTTTGTTCCCGAGCATATTATGTCGTACCTAATATGGGTGTGGTCGGACAAGGAAGGCTCATCTGAGACGTGCCAATTGGTTACTCGGTGTGCGAGATTACCTGAACACCATGTTATATCTAGTACTTCCTGCCTAGAACGTGTGGTAAAGGTTGGTTTGCTACCCACGTTAAGAACAAATTGATTGTTGGTGAGCAAGTAGTCAAACAAGGACTCACCTCTTGCGTTCGTGTCGGAGCTGCCCCATGATGTGTGGTGGGAGTTGCAGTCGGTACCCACCAGCAGCTGGGTTTCTCTCTCCAGACAATATTCCACTACCGGTGTCACCTTGTTCACCGGATCCTGGTCCTCTCCGGGTAGGTACATGGAGCTGACTATGAGTGTCTCTGCACCTTTCCCTCCGGGGAGGTCTATATACGCTGCAACAGCATCGTCTGTACACAGCGAAGGGATCGGGAGGTAATTTATATCTCTCTTGAAGAGCATGCATGCTCTTGGCCTCACTCCGCAGGAGTTACTTAATATCTTACCTGCCGAGTTTAGCCCCATTACCGTGGTTTTGTTCACCCACGGTTCTTGGATCAAGGCGATGTCCAGGTCCTCAGAGAGGAATCTTTGGCAAAGGGCAGCTGTGGCTGCCTTTGAGTGCTGGAGGTTTACTTGTATCGCCTTAATCATTGTGTTGTTTTGGGGGATTGGGAGGGGAAGGGTTAGGGAATTTAGCTAAGACGGAGGGATGGGATAGGATTATATATAGGTGCCTAGGTTGTGTCTGTTTCTTTACGATGGGGGGGGTTATGTGTTTTGTTAAGGATGCCACCCGAGCGCGGTTTGCATTCAATAAAGCTGGGGCCGTCACCATCGTCTGAGGTGTCAATACACTCCAAGATATCACTTTGGAGCATTTCGACCCTCCCCTGGTCCATTTTACCCAGGGCGTCTATGATGCCGCACGTGACGGATCCAGCAACCTCCTTAAAGGTAGGCTTCGAGGTGGAAGGCTCGCCAAGTTTCGGTGCCTTGGTGGGATTACCTTGATTCGAGGTAGACGAGGTATTGAGAGGGCGCTTTGACGCCCGCTCCCTCGTTTCCCCCTCCTCTCGAGTCCTCTGCTTGGCCTTTTCACTCATGCGCAGTTCTAGCGCCTGCTCGAAGGTCATACCCTTCGCTACAAGCCGATATATTAGTTTTCTATCAGCTCCAGAGAGCTTAACCCTGGGTTTACTCTCTGGCCCCTTGGTCGACGTGTCCCTTTGGTGCTTTGCGCCCAGAGGGGTCGACTCTGCATTGGAAGTACCTGGTCCCTCAGTCCCAGGTGCTCCGGCAGTGTTCATATGCTCCTGAGTATCGCTGCCAAGGAGCATAGCCTCGGAGGTACCTAGTACCTCTTCGGTAGAATTTAAATGGTCGTCTATTATGTCTACAATATCCATATAGTTCCCACAAGAAGCTAGGGAAGTAAAGGTCCACCCCTGCAGAGCCCCGCTTGCAGGGGTAAGGCTAAATAGACCTCGATTTCGCCTGGTTTCGAGGCCCCTCCGTTCGCGACCGAGCATCCCCTCGGCCATGCATCCATCGGCACGGGTCGGATGACACCTTGGATTGGGGTTTTTGGAGACGAGGTTTCCTCCTCCATGAAAAGAGGGGAGGGATGCGTTGATTAGGGTGGGGATGATTGGGAGGGATGGGGAGGGGAGCATGGGATTGAGGTTAACAGGAATGCTCCTAGCCTGGGATTGGGTTTTGGAGCAGCCATCTATTGTCCGGGGTCAACGTGACACCCTCTCCCGTCCTCATGAAAAGAGGTAGGAGTGGGGGAGGGCGAGCTATCCGCAACCTGCTCACCCGCTCGGTCGCATCAGATGACAACTGCGCAGGTCGCATACACTATCAATGGTCACTGGTCCCATAAACAGTGCATGCACCAACCGAGGACAAATTACCTACTTACAAATCTAATCTTGAAAACAATAAAAACTAATTTATATTTATAGATGACAAATATTCACTTAGTTCTTTAGCCTATAAATATATCAAATGAAAATCTCGCCAGTGCAATTTACAATATTTAGCCGACGTTGTTTTGATCCGTTTTGATCCGCCATCTGTTGCCGGCCGGATGGAACTACCGCGTTCATTAAAGTACTGGTAACAGTACGCATGTGTAAACATTCATATTTTCGTGCTTAAAGCATGCTAGTTTTGAGCAAGTGCTACTTAGTAGCATATGTGGACGGACGTGCTACTATAAGCATGCCAATTTTGAGCATGTTCAAAAATCGCACGCCGGTCGATTTTTAAGCATGCTACCTGTTGTGCAGGTGGAAAGGGGTGCTTTAGCACGTGTAAACAGGTTTGCTTATTTTTAAGTATGCCAATAGATAGGTAATAGCATGCTTATTAATAACAAATGTGGATAGTTCACTAAGCATGCTCATATTTGGCATGCTAAAATGAGCTTGTGCAACAGAAGCTTTACATTGAAGCAAGGAGCCATTTTTTTAATACATATTTACAATGGTTTATACACATAGTGTATTGATAAACAGTAACATGCAAAAGCCACACATCATGTTTCTACAAAGAACGTGTTTGATCGATTGAAGACTTTTGGCAGTTTTGCATACTTTGATGTGTACAACTGTACCACGTTTATAAGTTACATCGGCAAAATTCGTCTACGCAGAAGAGCAAGTTAAATCAGATTGATTATGATTGCGAAAGCAGTTGAAATACAGACTTATGGCGTTCCGTCAAGATCAAATACAATAAATCCAGAGAGTAATGCTATCTCTCTCTTAAACGCACTCGCACCGAACATGGCACTGACGCATCAACCAATAAGAAATTGTATGTTTTGGCGCGCGTAAATGGAGCATTGTGATTGGTTAAGATTTTGCCGCAGTATTCGAAAATAAGACTTCTGCGCAGGTACATTGGTATAACTTATAAAATTGGTAAACCTGTACATATACACAATACTTCTTCCTGCCCTATTTTAAATTTTAGACTCCATCTAGGTCAATTTAAGGGTGTCTTTAATAAACACTCACGCTATCAAAATCTGCTCATAGCAGAACGATAACACTGTGACCGTTTATCAATGATAATAAGATAAAGAATCATGCTATCAAGTGATACAAAATATATTTACGACCAAGCACCAGACATTTGACAATGGCTGTAAAAAATGTGCTTTCTTAAATTAAAAATAAAATGATTTAGTTCAAATCTTCGGAGCATTTTAACCAATAACTTATATTTTGTTAGTAACATCTTAATCCTAGGTATTAGTAATCTATTTCGCATGCAATGCGCCATAATGCAGCAGGCAGACACAGTTCAGGAGGGAGTTTTAGCTAGCCCTCCTGACGCTGCGCACGAAGGACGCAGCGCGCTTCCGCATCGTGGCAGAGAAACAGTTTACTCGGGCCGCGCGAACATGCCCGACGCGCTGCAGCGCCAAGTCCATGCCTATTAACCTCCATTAACCATCCAGTTAAATGATCCTCTATCTTTAATTTTATTTAAACAACCTCAGATCAGTTCCATCTCATATCTATAACCTACATTTAGATGGAGACTATTCTAATGAGATAAAATGTATGTGACGTGTTTGATGATAAGGATTTAGTTAAATAAAAATAACTTACGTTTTAGCACACAGCAATGCAGTCAGCCTCATCTTTACGAATAATCTAGAGGAAAATATAAGCTAGTTAGGTATACGCTTGTACTTAAGTAAATACAGGACGTATTATAGGTATGCGCGTATAGAGTTATGTATACATATACAGCGTGTTTCATGTAGGGTATCAAGCGGAGGTCCATGGATAGAGGACCGCTGGGGGTACCCGAAACACCACAAGTACAGTGGCGGTCAAAAAGTTTTTACCAGTTTTGAAATTTGATTCTATATCACACTTTTTGCACTAAAGTAAAAAATGCCATATCAAGTTACAAATTGCCTTTTTAAAGTAAACATGAAAAAAAGACACATAAAGAGGATACAACAAAGAAGCAGTCATAAAAAACCAAATTTCATGACATGACATTTGAAATGGCAAATGTCATGTCATTTGAAATGACATGACATTTGCCATTAAACTGTCAGCTGTCATATCAATAAAAAAGATACCATATCTATGATCAATAGACATAGAACTTATCACCTACATGTGTGCATGCGATTATGATCCTTAAGGTGGAAAACACTTTTTGACCGCGACCGTATGTTGTACGATTTTCTGTAGTTCAGGATTTGTCAATGTTTTTAAGCTGTTGAGGTATACATGAGGTACCCCAAGGGGTGCTTTATCCATGGACTTCCGCTTGACACCCTACATGAAACATCATAAATAGATAATGGGGTATATTAGTAAATTACTATAGACCATCATCATCATCACAGCGTTTTGTCCCGGTTGCGTCCCAATCCGTCGCTTCGGAGCCCGGGGTCCGCTTCCCTGCTTCGATTCCTCCACTTCGCGCGGTCTTGTGCATCCGTAGTGGTAAGTTTATTAGCACGCATGTCATCCCTAAAGATGTCAAGCCACACCTTTTTAGGTCTAGCCCTTCTGCCGGGACCCGAAATACCCGCTAGTGTGCCCTACCCGTCACCTTAAGAATAAGTCCAGAGAGCCTACAACGAAACGGAATACACGATTGAATATTTATCCCCGTCCCTTTCACACACGCTGTACGTGTCTTTTGTGTGAATGCGACAGGTGTAGGTATATTCTCGTTTTCATTGTAGGCCGTCTGTCTCGTTCACTCAGTAGAGCTGGCGATGAAATAGGACCATTACCAAAATTTCACAAGGTTTAGGTATAAGTCATCATTATGATTAAGATCTTTGAAACGAATACCAATAAGCACCAAAATCTATCCGAAAATCGCAAATCCTTTTTTTTTTATAATGTCTTAATAACAAGGCTCCTGGACAAAACACGCGCCTTTAAACAAGTAAATATTTTCATATTAACAATTTAGTAATCGATTACCAAATAGAAACATTCAATTGATTTTTACCCGCGACAGCACAACACGACTACTCACATCACTAGTTTATTTTGCTCCAACTTTTGACATTTCACTTACGATTGTGTGTGAACTTTGATCGCGTATTTATTTTGTGATAATGTAAATAGTTTTATGAAAGTATTTTAATGCTGCTGATAATTTAGAATTTTCTTGTTATAATGAAATCAAATTTTAAAGAATTATTTCTACCTGTACCATGGGGAAATCTTGCTTGTAAGTAACTCTGACTGACCGCTCAACTTGTTTTTTTTTCTCTAAGATCATAGAGTACTTTGGTACCTAGTTTTATAATCTAAGATGTTATAGTTTTTTTTTATCATACCGCCTTAAATAGCAGTGGAGTTAAGACTATTCGGCTTAATACGCGCTGCATAAAATTAAATCATAATTCATTTTCACTCGTATTAAATAGAATTGTTACATTCATTGTTGACTGTTTCGTGGTACTTTCATATTCAAAGATGTTATATTATTTTTATCTTACCGCCTTGAATAGCTGAGTAGTTAAGACTATTCGGCTTAAAACGCGTTGCATAAAATTAAATCATAATAAAATTCATTTTCACTCATATTAAATAGAATTGTTACACTCATTGTTGACTGTTTCGTGGTACTTTCATATTCAAAGATGTTATATTATTTTTTATCTTTCCGCCTTGAATAGCTGAGTAGTTAAGAGTATTCGGCTTAAAACGCGTTGAATAAAATTAAAACATAATTCACTTTCACTTCTTTTAAATAGAATTGTTACATTAATTGTTAAGAGTTTCATGGTTGCATAAATGATTTTTAAAATTTTTAATACATAAATAGAACTGGATCCACTGACAAGTTCACCTCCTGCAGTGTATAATGTCCCTCCTCCAAGATTTATAGGTACAGTGGCGGACAGGTCAAGCTATACAAAACTGTCAAATTTTCTCAATCGATTTCGAACTCAATGTGTAACAATATAAAGTTTATAATCGAATGAAGAAATTTGACAGTTTTGTATAGCTTGATATGTCCGCCACTGTACCTACCTATCAATTAAGTCGTGAAATTTATTCATGAGGAACTAGCCTAAGATATAAACTGGCAACATTAATTCTCGGTCTTTGTAGTCTGTGCATCTATCATGAAATGTTTTTTTGTCAAATTAATTCAAAAGTATGATTTAATATTTACTGACTTGACTGCCTTTCTGTTAGCAATAATGTCTAAATTTTTTTTATTACAATGGAAGTCATATCAAAGTATTCAGATGTATTTATGCTATAAAAATGGGGTTACCAAGTTATCCCAATGTAAGCAACACTGGCGCCCCTTTTTATTTCACGACGTAATTCATAGAGTATACTTTGCATTTGGGAGTATTATTATCCTCTCCCCACTCCCTCCACCTCTCTAAGCATATATACCTACTAGAAACATGACTGCCTCGGTGGCGCAGTGGTCAGTGGGTCGCACTTTAAAGCGACGGCTGCGCAAGAGTTCCCGAGCTCGATCACCGGATCTGGCCTAAAATATGTACCTAAGTTTTCGGTAACAAATATTAGTGTCAGCCAGTCTGGAAGTCGGCGGTCATGTACTCCCGTGCCTCGGAATGCACGTTAAGCCGTTGATCCTGCGCCTAATCCCTCTCCGGTCGTGTCACGCTGGTGTCCCATCGTAATATGAGTGTCAGGGCATAGAGAGTGCATTTGTGTTTGCGCACACACTTGAGCACTGTAATATATCGTACGTACGTGGCTGATCGTTGAGATTGGCCGCCGTAGCCGTAATCGGTTAGAGGATATTATATACTAGAAAGACTGCTCCAGGCCAAAAAGTTTAGATATCCCCCCCCCAAAAATAATATAGTTATTATTTTTGCCACGTTGTATGAATTTAGATATCTTTTGATATTTCAGTAATAACATGGGGTGACCCCACCAGCGAACCAGTGCTGATGATGCACGGGCGAGTCGACAGTGCGGCCACTTTCATACCCCTGGTGGAAGAGCTACCCAAGAACTACTATTACGTTGGCGTTGACTTACCAGGACATGGGAAGTCGGATCCGTTTCCGAAAGGTTTGATACCTTTTATCTCATCTACAAATACACTCTAAATTAACTAGCTTTTAAGTTTTGTATGTTGTGCAATAAAGAATCTATCTATCTAAATAGGAGTATTCAGTGTGTATGTATGAATGATATAACAAAACACACACATGCCCGAGTATGTGTGTGTGTGTTTTACTTCATATGTGTACACACACACACACACGCACGCGACGCGCACGCACACACACACGCGCACACACACACACACACACACACACACACACACACACACACACACACACACACACACACACTTTCTTTTTAAACTGGCGACGCGTTAGATTAAAAGGGCGACACAAGTAAATTGTAGTTTTCTTCAATACTGTACTGTCGCATTGTTTCATTACTTCGTTACATTTTGTAAGTAAACTTTTTTTGTCATTCAGGCATCGCCGTGTCCAGATTCCACTACATACACGCGATCCACGTGGTGGTGACGCACATGGGCTGGAAGAGCTTCATATTCATGGGCCACTCTATGGGATGTGAAATCGGTGCGTGTAAATTAAATGAAACGTTTACAAATTCCAATTACACTGAGTTACAGAAGCGTAAAAAATTTTAACATTCTTCTTATTCTTCTTTACTAAACTAAGTTTAATATTTAAACTAAAAAATAACACTTTTCTGGGAGCCCGTGTTATCACTCCGGCCGAGCAGACCGGCACGGTCAGAACCCTCCATACTACAACCCTCCTTTCAATATTTTATTCAAAATTCTTCACCACACCCTCAATAAGAGCTCGACTCTACTATTGGTTTAACTGGACCATCGTCGCCCAAACACCCTGTGGAGAACCATGCTGTTGTATGAATGAGGTGGATCGACTGGAGTGATACCACGGCCTCACAGTGCCGTGTATCGCTGCGTGAGTGAGCGTACCGGAGGCCCAATCCGGAGAAGGGGGGTTTTAAAGGTTGGCAGCGCACTTCCGACTCCAATGGTGTCGCGGGTATCCATGGGCGGCGGCAATCCCTTACCATCAGGTGATCCGTCTGCTCGTCTGGTTTCTATAACATAAAAAAATAAATTTAAAATCGTAAAATGTTGAGAAAGGGTAGAAGAGGCTTTTGTTGTGCAGTGGGACACGAAAGGCTATTAATAACACTGCCTCGAAGGCGCAGTGGTTAGTGGGTCGCACTTTAAAGCGATGGCTGTGCAAGAGGTCCCGGGTTCGATCCATGCGTCGGGCCAAAAACATGTACCTAAGTTTTAGGTAAGAAATTCTTAGTGTCAGCCCGGAGTCTGAAAGTTGGCGGCCTTGTATGTACGCCCGTGCCTCGAAAGCACGTAAAGCCGTCGGTTCTGCGCCCAATCCCTTTCCGGTCGTGACTTGTGTCCTATCGGAATATGAGTTTAAGGGAATAGAGAGTGCACCTGTGTTTGCGCACACACTTGAGCACTATTATTATATCCTGCGTACGTGGCTGATCTTTGAGATTGGCCGCCGTTGCCGTAATCGGTTGGAGGATATTAGTTATTAGTAATATTATTAGTAGTGGCCAGTAAAACGGAACTAATGTCCCGAAACGACTCACTTCGTTTCGTTAGTTCCGTTTTATACCTACAGATGGCGCTAGGTGTTGATTACATCGCGCTAGCGTTTCGTATTTGCGGATTACCTGTAAGCGTTGCCGCTATCTCTAGTATTTACTTCTTTATAAATAGTATAGATAAAAACTCAATCCTTCAGGGTTATTCTATAACGCGTCCACCCCCGGGCGGATCAGCCGATTCATCCACATGGACTCGGGGCCGACGTTCCAGCGGCTGCAACAGCCCGACCACGTTGAGTATTACAAAGAGCACTATCATAGATACTATGCCAACTATCGCAGGTAAGATCGTAGAGTAACTTATATTATACTGAGATAGAGGTGTAAATCGGCTAGCTAGTGCTAGCGCCATCTATAGGAAAACGACCAATAATCAACGGCTATATGGTACCGCCACCTTCGAAAATCAGTTAGGGAGATGATTTAAGGTGACGGTTAGGACACACTAGCGACGCCATTTGATTTAAATTGTTAGCATCTAAACCGGACATCTTTTTAACAATTTCGAAATTCGAGCATCTTGAAAATAACTTATACTATTTATTCAATACTTATAATTACTTTTTGGTCTGCTTCTTACTCGAAATATGAATTAACGCGAAAAACGGCCGCTTATGGCGTTAATCCAAATTTCGAATGCAAAAAAGATCAAAAAGTTAATTATAACTATATTATTAATAGTATGTATGCTAATGTGGGAAGGCTGTTAGAGGTCATTGTTTCGGAAACGCGCTTAGACTAGCGCTATGTAAAAATACATAGTGACATCTAGCGAAACAACGCCGAACCATCTACTTGATTGCTTTTTAAAGCTACATCTGTTCCTGCTTTTTACAAGCTGCCTCTTATGAAAACCGCTGAAATATTTTCCTATACTAAGGAAAACACTAAGTGAGACTTATATACTGAGTCTCACTTCTATGCTGATTTTTTGATAAATAACCTTTATTAATGACTAATGGCTCGCCCGCCCTCACTTCGTTTTGGGACATTAGTTCCACTTTTTACCAGTAGATGGCGCTAGGTGTCGACTACATCGCGCATGCGTTTCGTGTTTCCGGATTACCTATAAGCGTTGCCGCTATCTGTGTAACTATACTTAAAAATTTGTTCCCATAGCGCATTGCAGCCTTTAGTAGATTTAGTAGCCGGTTACGCGATTATCAGAGTAGAGAAATAGAAATATAATTTTTATTTCTCTACTCAGCTATAACAGCCCCAACAAAGTGTACAGTTCGCGGCAGGCGGTGGAGGCAGTGATGAAGGCCCGTGATATGAACGAGGTACAGGCGCGGACCATGCTGTCCAGGAACATGGTGGCCGTTGGCGATGACAAGTACAGGTATGCTGGTGGTTCTTATTTGTGGCATGTTTTTTTTCTGATTAGTAACAAAAGAACTTTGAAAGGTAGAAACATCGATGAAAGAATAGAACACTATAGTCGGGTTTTTAATTAAACAAAGTGATTTGACAGTTCCTAATGTCAAATCCCCATACATTTTGACATTTTGCAAATGTATGAGAATGACACATTGACATCTGTCAGTTTACTTCGTCTAATTAAAAAATCGACTTTAGTAACTCCGTTGATGAAAACTTTCAAGAGATTACTATCATATTTTGGATAGGTATCATATTTTTTAATGAGATAATAAGGGACAGGCGGTAAGGCGGATCATCTGATGATAAGGATAAGAGTGGCGGCCCTTGTACTGCAACCTTATAATATCCTCCAACCGATTACGGCTACGGCGCCCGATCACAACGATCAGCCACGTACGCAGGATATATTATAGTGCTCAAGTGTGTGCGCAAACACAGGTGCACTTTCTAATTCCTTTCCCTCGTATTCCGATGGGACACCAGCGTGACACGACCGAAGAGGGATCGGGTGCAGGACCAACATTCGTTGCCGTCCAACGGCTTAAGGTGCTTTCACAAGTGTTGTGGTTAAAGCGTGATAACTTGGCCCTAAATCGGTTGAAGGATATTATTATTACGTTCAAAGAATCTATAATATTCAAAGAAAACTATTTGACATAACCACAGACATAACTATTAAATAATTATTCATTACAAAAAAAAAAATGATATAATTATTGTGGTCTTAAATTGAATAATGTAAAATGATTTGTATTATTTAATTCAAATTTAAAATGAACATAATTTTAAAATTCCTATTAATAAAAAAAATAATGAATATAAATATGTAATACGTGTGATAAGCAATTTATTATTGTACGCCAAAATGGCAGGTTATAATGATACAATATTATTATATACTAATAAGATCTTGGACATATTATTAAAGCAATAAATTATATTTTATTGATTGACGTTGTATATGTATAGAAAATAATTCAATGATTCCACTTCCAGATTATCCTGGGACTCGAGATCAAAATACGCCGTCCCCCAAAACATGACTAATGACCAATACATAGCCCTCTTCACGGTTGGCTCGCTCCCCTCCCTCTTCATCATCATGACCGAAGGCCATAAAGGCTACCTCCGAGGAAAGGAAGGGGCAGACGAACTGATTGAACTCATGTTGAAGAATATAAGGCATTCGAGGAAGGTGGTCTTGCAGGGCGATCATGATCACCATGTGACTCATCCAACGGAGATAAGAAAACACGTGGTGGAGTTTTTGAATGAAAAATTTGATATAAAATCGAAGTTATAGGTATTTTTGATGGATCGGACGTTTGGAGAAGCCTATGTCCTAAGATTATTTTCTATTTAATGGAATTTTACGCAGAGCCACACATCAAAGTGCGTACATAACTGTCAAATTAAAATATATTTTTATCTATATTATGGCTCCGCCCAAAGATTTCTTGCCAATGTCAAGTAATTTATTTATTGAGAATATGGGTAGTCAACAGTTGAAGTCAGTGAAAGTCACAGTCACTCCATAAAACGCCTGTGTTTTACGTTTTATCGACCAACGGGTTCTGGCGATACCACTCTAAACACATTCGCAGGTTTTAAGTCTATTAAATTCAAGCAAATTGTCACGTGACAGCTCACTCGACTCACAATAGCGGTGTTAAAAAGATACAATTAAACGATTCTTATTATAAGGATTATACTTCACTGCACAAATTAACAAATTTGTTCACTAAAAACCGCTAGAAGCTAATTTATCCATCATTCGTATAGTATCCCTGATACACCGGTTTCGGGGCAGCTCCAACAGGACATGAAATACTGGACACGTGTCCAGCTGACAACACAGCCAAGGACACAAAGCCCTCTCACAACCATTTTGAATTTCTATACATTTTTAATTTTAATTTAAGAATACAATGTAAATTAAATAATAATAAAATAATATTTATTCAGTTCACAAATTTCTGTACAAGATTGGTGTCGACTTCCTCTATTAGGTGCATAAGCACGTGTGTCAGAGGGAGCCACTCTTCCTTAACTACTGATTATATAACTGAATACAAATATTATAAAATTAAATTAAGCAGTTTGACATTCAAATTTAATTCACAACAATTACTAGCATTTTTATAAGGTCACTGTTACTAACTTCGATAAGGGTTATGCCCGAAATAAATGATTTTTATATTTTTATTTATTTATTTAAAACCTTTTAATTATTTAAAACCTTTGAAGCCCACGCGGCGTGTTTGATTCCTACCGCCAGAATCTTTCCCAAATATTTTTTTATTAGAAGTTCGGTTCAATATCAATTGAGGAATTGTGCCATACTGTAGTAACCTGATGTGTGGCTGTCTGTACAGACGGCGTCAGGTTCACTTGAACCGAAGTGCAAAAATAGCACAATTGTTTCTCATAAGTAAGGACGATCCAAAGTCCAACAAGAATAAGTCCTCGTGACGCTGTGTGCATAAACAAATATACAAATTCATTCGATTCTCGCCTTAATGTCTAACATATTTGGTTCTATATCAATTGAGGATGATTGTAGTTAGCAGATGTGTGGCTGTCTGTACACCCGAGATTAAGTTTGTAAAATCTAGGTAATTCATTTAGTTTACTCATTTCAGGTATTCATTATTTTACTAACAACAGTAATTTCCTTTAGATTTAATGTAAAAGATGTTTCAATATGCATTCCTCGATTTTTTATGAGAATGTTATTTTGTTTAAGAAACAGGGCTGTGTTCATTATTGTAAATGTTTGTTTTTAAATAAATAACATTTTCTACATGTTTTTCTGTTATATCTTAGAATAGGGCACAAGAGCAGACGGATCACCTGATGGTAAGCGATTACCGCCCATGGATACCTGCAAACATGCAAAACCAGAGAGGTCTCCAGTTCGCGCCCGGCGTTTAAAAAGGAAAGCGCTCTTTCCTTGAAGAATTGAAGGTTACATCGGTCCGGAAATATGTACTGCAAGCGGCAATAAGTTCATTTCATAGTTCATATTAATAAGAGGCTTTGCTTTAAATTTTTTGTTCAGCCTAAATCCGCGCCATGCAAGAAGTCCCGCAGCAAAACACGCAACTAATTTTAGGATTCCTTGTGTCAATGCGTACTTATAAAGCTTAAATTTGAATATTGATGGCGACTGAATAACGTTTTTCGCGGGACTACTTTGATGGCGCGGACTATTATTTAATTTTTATCAAAACTTTTTGGTTGAAAAAATTAATGGGCAAGAGTAAACTGGCAACTTAATTTGTAAATTGACTGCAATAAAAAACAAATTACATTTATTTTTTAATGGCCGTCTTGTTTATTTTTCTAACCATTTTCAACCATTATTTAGGTGCTATGTTTTTATTTTCATTAAATCGGGTAGAATTTTTTTTATATTTATATTCATCAGTTTTTTTAAAGTTTATAGTTTTAAATATTTATCAAAAATTTATTATAGTTTTAAATATTTATCAAAAATCGTTAGATTACATTTTTTATCGATTAGATATTTGCATTTAATTTTCAATTGAACATTAAATTTCTCAACCACAACCCTAATGTTTTGGTTGATCTGTCAGTCTATTGCCAAAAAATTGCGCAAAGTCCAAAAATTTAGATTTTACTTAAATTTGTAATAAACACACATGGAGACGCAAGTTAATCAAATTATCTAGTTCTTTAAAGATAATTACTTCAATCAAGTCCTCATAACGTATTATAGTGGTGTTAAAAAGGTGAAACTAAAATGACTATACCAGAAAGTGAATGGTTTATAGAAGCACCTTGGGGGCGACTTTGCAGTATGTTTTAAACATTTATTTACCTTTACATCGTTTATATCAATTTTTTAGCCAACTTCTTATTCCATTAAAGATTTTCACCGACTTGGAAAATTTATAACCTAAATTTATTAATTATTGTACTTTGATCTTATGTTATAAAATATGAATAGTCACAATTTGAGATAATTGATAAGTACGTATGCGTATCAACGCTCTTTGTAAACTCGTCAAGGTTTTATTGTCTGATAGATAACATTGTCTAAGATGGTTACAATTTTCTAATTTCCCAATATGAAACTTAAGTTTTAAGAATATCTATTAAAAAAAGCAATTGCGTTCTAAGATATTATATTATCTTTTTGTGTTGTTTATTTTTCTGCATGACATACATGACTTCAGTCTAAATCTAAGATAATGCTTTTTATTTTTATTTAGCAATTTGTATTTTTTTAGTAGGTTCTGTATTTTGTTAGGCCTTGTCCCTCTGGTGCTCAAATATCAAGATTTAGCAAATAAAAAAAATGTTTTTTGTTGCCATAACAATAAATCCCCCGGGGCGAACGGGTTATTTCGGACTCCCTCCATGTCGGCGGAGGTTTACTAACTAAAACTTCATGGGTGCTCCCATCTGCGCCGGAGTGTGGAGGAGATAAGAGAATCTGACTAAGAAATTTTCCTTCATGTCCCTCCCCAGGCGAAAGCCCCCCTTACAGAGCAAGCCTAATACTGCCCCCTCTGAATATGCTGGAGGGGATGTTAGGGACAGCCGGGAGTGCTGAACCGTCCCTACCGGGCTGCAGAGGAGACCTGTACAATGTCGGAATTGATGGCCCCACACCAATTGCTGACTGATATCCCAAAATACAAATACAAAATATAAAAATCTTTATTTGTGAAAACATAGGTATTGTAGCGTACATATTATTCAAATAATTACAAAACATAGGTGTTGTAATTATTTGAGTGATATGTACGCTATGCTCTGCTTTTCACCATACAAAACAAGTAAAATTTAGACAAGCTAATAAAATGTTAATTCATAATAATAAAATTAAATCTCAAATCCAATAAAAAATCTAATTAACATGTCATATCAAGTATTAATTATTATATGCAGCTAAGACTCACATCCTCCAGCTCAAACGAGCACAAAGAGCAGTTCTAAAAGTTGCATTGGGACGGCCGTATCGGTTTGCAACTGAACAGCTATATAAGCAAGCAAAAGTTCTCTCAATACGACAACTTTATGTTATGCTAGTGTTATGCCGATTTCACTCCAAAGTAGCTCCCCACACTCCGTTACTAAAAAAGAGAATCACTAAATACAAAACACTAACAGCTCGCTCAACATTTGCAAAACGACACTTCAGCTATTTTTCATCGCGCTTGTACAATAAAATACTTTCTGAAAATAAAAGAATCCCGCAATATAACATGAAAAAATTTAAACCTGTGCTATTGAACTGGTTGGGACAATTCCAATACGAAAATCTAGAAGAACTAATTCATAGAATAACAAGCTTAAATTAGTTAGCTAAATAAAACTTTATAGATTAAAATAAATACATTAAAATCAAACACACAGTATATACCTATTTTGTGAAACGCACATACCCACATATTACTCTGACATACACATATATAAACCTACACACACACACATGGCACACCACATAATCACACACATCAATACACACCACACATCTACTCAGCATCACACACATCCACTTTATTATAAATAATGTAACTAAAGGTAAATAATTAATAAACACCAACATCATTGTATCATCTTTAATATTAAGAAAACACTCCTGTTTACTATAATACTAATCTATTATATTATTCTAAAAACAGCCTCCTCTCACAACGCAGGGCGACCTTATGTGAGAGCAGTTCAAATATTGCTATGTATCAGTGTATCTTGAATAAACTATATTTTCATTTTCATTTTCATATCTCCTATGGAGAAGAGGGAGACGCGCGCCTGTTTGGCGTCTCCTCCTCCTTCTTTGCCCTTCTCTGAAATCATGAGACTTGTGTCACTTATTCTTCCTAAAATGATGGGGCAGTGTGGGGCAATTCCCTACCTTAACATGGAGGACATGTCTTCCTTTTGGATATCAAAATGGGACATGGTAAAACGATAAACCTTATGTTCATTGAAATAAAGGTGAAATGATATGTCATTCCAATCAAGATAAGAACGCAGTGCTGTGCAAATTCAAATTTTTATCTTATCCATCCTCAGTGTTATCGTTTTATCAAAATATATACTTACATGCTGATAATAATGGGCCTTTACCTTTGAAATACATACAACATATGCACTGGGACGATGAGATGATGCTTATTGCAGACCCGAAGTGGAGACTGGTCGCCTATGGCACACTGAGCTGAGAGACTGTATAAACGAAATATCTCTCATTCAGGCCACAAAGCTGTATAAATAATCTATGAAATTATTGTTTTATGTATATGGTGATTCTCTTAGAAATGGTATTTTCCATGCTAACTTTTTTTAAATTTGTAAAGTAACTATTAATGTTAAACTCCATAATTAACTGTGCTTTAATGGACAACATTTAGGAACATGTAGGGTAGTTTCAGAAAAGTATATTTTTTTAAATTTAAATGTTATTATAATTGCTAAAAACGTCAAATCTGCCTGAATCTGTCTGAATAAAAAAAAATACATACTTGTCGAATTGAGAACCTTCTATTTTTTTTCGAAGTCGGTTAAAGAAGGGTAATTTTCACAAGTACAATAATATCTGATCTCTATTTCATATAAGTGTTTGCCGCGAGGTTGTTAAAATGGTTTAAAATAGATCCAGTTTAGTAGCTAAAAATTAAAATCGATTGGCCTCGCTAGTGTGCCCCACCCGTCACCTTAAGTTTTCGGTAAGAAATTCTTAGTGTTAGCCTGGAGGTTGGAATTCGGCGGTCACGTAAGCCGTTAGTTCTGCGCAAATCTCTCTCCGGTCGTATCACGCTGGTGTCCCATCGTAATATGAGAGTAATGGAACAAGGCGGAAAAATCACAAATCCTTTTTTTATTTTAAACGTCTTGAACATTTTTTTACTACCTTAATTTTATTATAATTACTTGCCAACTAATTTTATGATCACAGCTAGGTAGATACTTGTAAGCTGTGTTCTAGCTACTATTAAAACCAGTACAGTTACTACAATAACCATGTCCCATGTTTTAGGGAAATAGGTTGTGACTGGTAACATTAATTAGGATTTTTATGTTGATACTATGTACGTAGTACCAACTTGAAAAACCAAATTTGTGCTTCAAATTTGAAGTGACAGCAGTATGGAAACTATCCTTCTAGTCTTGTTAATATTCTATGCTTAAACGCATGTAAATAATCTAGACTAACTAGTAATACAAATAAACCGGCATGCTTATGACACGAACATTGGCCCATTATTAATTAAATGTGGGAGAGCCACGCTTAGGCATGAATGGGCCGGCTCGACCGGAGTGATACCACTGCCTCACAGAAGACCGGCGTGAAGCAGCGCCTGCGCTGTGTTTCGCCTTGTGAGTGAGGTTACCGGAGGCCCAATGGGGGGAAGGGGAAAAGGTTGGCAGCGCACTTGTGACTCCACTGGTGTTGCGGGTGTCCATGGGCGGCGGAATTGCTTACCATCAGGTGATCCGTCTGCTCGTCTGCCACCTCTCATATAAAAAAAAATGTTATTCTTCTGTTGCAGTAGTGGCATGGGGCGACTGCAGCGACCCCCCCGTGCTGCTCTGCCACGGCGCCGTGGACTCCGCCGCGTGCTTCAGGCCGTTGGTTCAGTTGCTGCCGAGGAAGTTTTACTACATTGGTAAATAATAAATAAATATTTCACTTGCCGTGTGGTCCCCGGCAGAGGAGAATAGGCCACCCGCACTCTTACCGAGGTGTCGTAAAAGGCGACTAAGGTAAAGCTGCTGGCATGATCATCAGCACCCAGAGAAGGAAAACTCTGCATTTATATCAAAACTCTCGCCAACCCGTCTGCCAAGCGTGGTGAGTATGGCAATTACCCCTCATGTGATTGAGGGAGGCCCGTGCCCCAGCAGTGGGGACTTAAATGGGCTGACGACGACGATGGGTTCCCTTTCCCCCTTTTTATGATGTTGTCTCAATTTATGTGGTCACCGCCGAACATGGACATCAACCAATAAGGTTGATGTCCATGTTCGGCGGTGACCACTTACCATCAGGTGACTCGCTTGCTTATTTGCCTCCCTTTCACGTAAAACACATCACCGATCTCTCTGATTTCGCGGATGTTCATGGGCGTCGTTGATTACTTTCCAACAGTTTTTTTTATAAATATTTCCCAACATCACATACATTGGACTGACCGGATGGCGCAATTGGTATTGACCCTGCCTCTTACGCCAAAGGTCGTGGGTTCGATCTCCACCCTGGACAAACATTCGACACACTTGTGTTTGTTCGGTGTCTGGTCTGTAGTATATGTATTTAAGTATATATTTGTGTTCCTCTGTTCTCGGATATCTGAAATACAAGTGCTTAGTACGGAATCAGGTGAACGTAGATGTTGTGAGAATTATTATTATTATTATTGATCTGACTCCGAGATAGGTAGCTCAAGCACTTATGCTACGGATATCAGAACCACGAAACAGCGGAATCCCATATAGATAGATAGATAGATAGATACACTTTATTGCACAAAATTCACAAAACTTAGCCTAAGTTATTATACTAAACAATGTAGGCGGTCTTATCGCTAATAGCGATCTCTTCCAGACAACCTCAGGGTAGAGGAAAAGTATAGCGAATTAAGAAAAGGGGTAAGGCAGTGCAAGTCAGAAAAAGAGAAAAAAAAAAAGACATTGTATAAATACGAGTATGTTATATACATACATACATTATATTAAATAAATATATACTAGCTATAAATACTAATACATACTAGTACATTACAAAACAAATAAACATACATACTAACAGTTTATTGGATTGATAGATACGTAACCATATAATACTTTTCTTTTGTAAATAAATACTTATAATACATAGAAACACCCAGACCAATACAAACAGACATGTTCATGCGCACAAATTTAATGTTAGTTGACTTGCTGGCTACTTTCACATAAAAAAAAATATTTCCACAGCAATGGAGTTCCCTGGCAACGGGCGATCGGACGCGTACCCCCCCGGCCTGATGGTGAGCAGCTACGACCTGGTGTTCCCTGTCTCCGTGGTGGTGAAGCATTTCCGTTGGAACCAGTTCATTCTGGTGGCGCACTCGCTGGGGACTGTCATAGGTGAGCCTCATCATAACCAATAAGTTTTTACAGTGTGGGAGTTTGGTCATCATCATCATCATCAGCCCATTTAAGTCCCCACTGCTGGGGCACGGGCCTCCCTCAATCACATGAGGGGTAATTGCCATACTCACCACGCTTGGCAGACGGGTTGGCGAGGGTTTTGATATAAATGCAGAGTTTTCCATCTCTGGGTGCTGATGATCATGCAAGCAGCTTTACCTTAGTCGCCTTTTACGACACCTCGGTAAGAGTGAGGGTGGCCTATTCTACTCTGCCGGGGACCACACGGAGTTTGGTGGCCTCCATAAATTACGCGAGATGATTTAGGGGGGGGAGGGCGAGTCGAGTCAAATCTCATCTAATCTCACGTTGGGGAGATGGGGGGGGGGGGGGGCTGTCTCGACAAATATCACGCAATTTTTTTCTGACTGAAATAAAAAAAATATATACGAATTTGGTCCATTTAATTCAAATTATAAGTAATGATTATGTTTTAATCTTAACTAGTCGTAAACAAAAGCACTAAGTATAGTGTTATTTTCTTTTTAACCGACTTCAAAAAAAGGAGGAGGTTCTCAATTCGACATGTATGTATATATTTTTTATGTTTGTTTGCCGATTACTTTGCCATTTATGAAACGATTTAGATAATTCTTTTTAGTTAGCACTTAATAGTCCCGGATTGGTACCATGATAAGGATATCAGGATCTGATGATGGGATCCTGGAAAAATTGAGAGGAACCCCCAAATGTTAAACGCACAAAATTTTAATGTTTTTGTATCTTTTTTCAAAACTGTATTAATTTTGTGGCTCTGCTGATGATGGAAGGTCAACTCCTCAACGGTAAGGAGTTAAAGGATAACCCTTTCAATACTGTACTCACAATTAGTTTGTTAGTTTTTTGGGCGGGGTGGAAAGGGGAATGGAGGGGGATCTGCCAATGAATGAGACAATAAAAAGATTGAAAAAAAATATCTGCGAAAAAAACCGCCTTCGAGAACCACGAACTAAAAAAGTGTAAATTAATATTATCACTTTATACACTTCAAATAAGATTTTATAACACTCGAGAAAAGGTTTTACCGAAGTCGGCGCCTAATCTCTGTTGAATAATTGAATGTTGTATTAAATTACTTTGAGAGAGAAGCCAATAGAAGAATTCAGCTAGGGTGGGCAGCATTTGGTAAACTTCGTCAAGTCTTCTCGTCACCCATCCCTCAAAGTCTTAAGTCGAAAGTCTTCGACCAGTGCGTCCTTCCGGTCATGACTTACGGTGCCGAGACGTGGACACTCACGGCTGGACTAGTCCACCGGTTCAAAGTCGCTCAAAGAGCTATGGAAAGGGCTATGCTCGGAGTATCTCTGAAGGACCGCATCAGAAATGATGTAATCCGACAGAGAACCAAAGTCACCGGCATAGCCAACCGAATTAGCAAACTGAATTGGCAGTGGGCTGGTGGGATATTAGCCGCAGAACTGACAGCCGTTGGAGCCGTAAAGTACTTGAGTGGAGACCGCGACTCTGTAAGCGTAGTGTAGGACGCCCTGCGACAAGATGGGATGAAGACATTCGAAGGCTGGCTGGTGTGGGCTGGATGAGAGTGGCCGAAAATCGGGAGCAGTGGCGTGCATTAGGGGAGACCTATGTCCAGCAGTGGACAAGAGTGGGTTGCTGATGATGATGATGATGATGTATTCAATTACCAGTTAGTATTGGGCGCCGACTTCGGTAACACCTTTTCTCGAGTGTACTGTTATAAAATGTTATTTGAAGTGTATAAAGTGATAAAAATGTTATTTTACACTTTTTTAGTTCGTCGTTCATGAAAACAATAATCTGCATAAATGCAAAAAGTGGCCATTTTTAGCAATTAGGCAGAATATTGTTACTTGTCGCGTGTAAAAATTGTGTCTCAAAAAAGTGATTATTTTTTCCTCGAAGTCTTTAAGATTGTACTTTTTTTAAAAAGGTCTCATAATCTTCTTGTCTCACTTATCGAACTGTGCTACATGTCTGTTTTATGCGTTATTGTACATCCCAGGTTAATTTTTATGCATAGTGCCTCTGTAACCTATCCATAGGTGCCCCTGAAAACCAGCGCCTCGGCATTATCTATATCTTGGAATTATGCTGAGGGTCACCTTTTCGGCACAAAACATTATTTTACTAGTTATATAAGATTAAAATGTAATTGGCCGTGTGGTCCCCGGCAGAGTAGAATAGGCCACCCTCACTCTTACCGAGGCGTCGTAAAAGGCGACTAAGGTAAAGTTGCTGGCTGATCATCAGCACACAGAGAAGGAAAACTCTGCATTTATATCTAAACCCTCGCCAACCCGTCTGCCAAGCGTGGTGAGTATGGCAATTACCCCTCATGTGATTGAGGGAGGCCCGTGCCCCAGCAGTGGGGACTTAAATGGGCTGATGATGATGATGATAAGATTAAAATGTAATTATTCATAAGTTTTTGTTTGCTGAATAAATATTTTCTATTATATTCTAATCGCCACAATCAATGTCACCGATTTATTAAAATGCAGTGTTTAACAAAAGTATGATTTAATTACAGGTAATCTATACAACTTATGCTACCCCGGGAAATTGTCCAAATACATTGAATGCGATCCCGTGGACATGATGTCTGTTAGAGCCGAGAACTACTCTAAATGGTAAGCGTGCGAAGCCCCAGTATCCAACTAGTGTTTATCTTTACAGGGCGGTTGTACAACATATCGAATCCGGGGAAAATATCTAAGCAAATACATTTGGATCCGATTCTTGCTTGGCTGGTTGTACCCGCTGACGTCGTATCCGTCTGGTAAGCTAGGCTACGAAATAATGAAAATTAATGTTCGGTTTGTTTGTTGCACTTATAAAATATGCCATGCACTAATAATTTCACTAATCTTACTAAAATGCTAAATAATTAATCCTAAATAAAAAATTTGCATGTATAAAGTTTCCTTTAAAATTCACCATTTTGTTAAAGAACAAAATGGCGGGTCTTTTTAAATATGGCGTCGATGTCCGTTGGATGCTATGCTTAAAGTGGTGTATTATTTTTCAGGTATCACATGCAATTTACAAAGTATTATGAAAACTTTGAGTCGTTCAAAAGTCCGAAGGAGAATGGGCCTACTTACAAAAAGGACGAGGTCGGTACTTTTTTTTTGTCTATCAAACACTTTATTCAAGAATAGCTTCTAATGAGTTTTAGAGAATGCAAATGGCGTGAAAAAGGCGTCAGGTCCGTTTGTTATTTTTTTTACGTGATGTCTACAAAACAGCTTAAGGTGACGGGTAGAGCACACTAGCGACGCCATTTGATTTAAATTGTTACCATCTAAACCGGATATCTTTTTAACAATGTCGAAGTTCGAGCATCTCGAAAAGAACTTAAACTATTTATTCAATACTTTTAATTAACTTTTTGGTCTGCTTCGGCCACTTATGGCGTTAATCCAAATTTCGAGTGCAAAACGTATCAAAAAGTTAATAGTAAGTATTAAATAAATAAATTGTTAAAAAAGATATCCGGTTTAGTTGCCATCAATTTAAATCGATTGGCGTCGCGAGTTAGGGCCACCCGTCGTCTTAAAAGATCTATTGTCAGTTCAAATTGAATTCGAGGCAAGCTTCGCCGTTCCTCGGACATTCGCTGTCTTTGTCACGCCATGCGCGACACTTACGTGCAAGTAGAAACAGCAAGATGGCTGTTTGAAATTACAAAAAAAATGTGTGTATTTGCGAATACCAAAAATTATGAATGAAACTTGATTAGTTCTTTTTTTAAACATTGTTTAATTAAATACAAGCGAAGACAATACAATTGCGTTTTAATATAAAACAAATAGCAATAAGCCGTGTGGTCCCCGCCAGAGTAGAATAGGCCACCCTCACTCTTACCGAGGTGTCGTAAAAGGCGACTAAGGTAAAGCTGCTGGCATGATCATCAGCACCCAGAGAAGGAAAACTCTGCATTTATATCAAAACCCTCGCCAACCCGTCTGCCAAGCGTGGTGAGTATGGCAATTACCCCTCATGTGATTGAGGGAGGCCCGTGCCCCAGCAGTGGGGACTTAAATGGGCTGATGATGATAAAACAAATAGGCAGAAAATAGGTCGTTAACCGCCAATAATGGCCACTTATGGCGTTAATTCAAATTTCGAATTTGCAAAAACAGATCAAAAAGTAATGCACAATTATTAAATAAATAGTATAATTGTTTGCTTAGAGACTCCCACTCCGGAATACGGTATTTGACAATTTTTTTTTATTTTTGTAATCATAAGAAAACTCCAAT
>CM032490.1:6666345-6697038 GCA_019059595.1 Marasmia exigua
TTAGATAAATAAATGATTTTTAATTCGGAACTCTTGGGTATTATTACAAACACAAAAAACGTATCTGCTTAAAAGGATACCTTGCCGAGAGTCCGGAAGGCGTTTTTTTGTCGTAGTTGATAGAAAAATGTGTGTTTGAGTAACAATTTTACTATTGTTCACACATAAATAGCCTGTATGATGTTATAGATTACACTTAAAAGAAATAAAAATATGTACATAAAGGGGGTGTTTTTATGAGGAAATTTGCAAATTATCGTAAAAATTGTAAGAAAAAAAAGTTTTTATCGAAACAATAAATACCTTATTCAACTAATTAAGACCCCCTTTTCATTCCTATAATTTTCATTTCAAAAGCAAGTTGATGTTATTTCCAATCAGTAGTAAGTTTTTTTTATTGTGATTAATTCGTTTAGTTCAAAAAGTACATCGCTTTTAAACAAAAAGAAAGGTCACTGTTAGAAAAAAAAAAAACTTTAAAATTGTAATAAATAAATTTAAGATATTTTTTTAAAATTTTTTTAATCTTATGTTTTTACATCGATAAAATTAAGTATATGTTTCCCTGTTTTCCAATATGTGCACTTTATGAAGACTCACACTGGTAAAGATGAATAGAATGACAGCTGTCACTTGACCTTCAATAGACATAAGGGTTCATTTAACTAAGTTTCATTCCATAGATTTTTATTACTATAGACCTAAAGATCATTTTTCTGTAACACCAATGGCTGTCATTCTAACAGAGCTGCATTTTATGGACTAAAAGCACAGTAGATATATACGCAAGCAGTATGGACACTACGAACAAACGCTCGATTACGCACGCACACAGACGCACACTTTACACGGATTCTAAGGTCCCATCGGAGTACAATCGTAGGAACTAAATTCAGGGTTGTCGGTTTTACTCGAGTGCCTCTTACTTTACCTATAGATAGATAGATACTCTTTATTGCACAACATACAAAACTTAAAAGCTAGGTATACAGAGATACAATGTACAATTTAGGCGGTCTTATCGCTGGGAGCGATCTCTACCTGACAACTTTCAGGTAAAGGACATTAGATAGAAGAGGGGAGGGTGGTGCAATCCTTTTGATTTTGAACATTGATTAAGTAAATTTATAGTATAAATACATATATCTGGAAAATAAATAAATAAATAAACACTTTATTTTGGTGGAGAAAATAAGTAGATACATTATTATGTATGTTATCACAAAATGGTTTCGGATTTTAAAGTGACAGGAGCGGGGGAGGTGGGGGGGAGGGTTGTTTCTAAGGAGCGTTCTTTCTATTTTAGTCGAAATTTACTGTTGTCTGCTGTAATTTGCGAGTTACGATCACAATTACATTTTGGGGGGTCGGAGATGAAGATTGGTATGGGGGGGATGGTGGGACCTCACTGTGTCTTAGCCAAGCGATCGGGTGATTCACGCTAAAAGTGGCCGCTTTTGGCGTGAATCAATTTTTCGCGTACAAAATCCGACCCAACATTTGTGCATGGGTTTTAATAAATAGTATAAGAGTTTGCCAAGAGGTTGTAACCCTGAAATTGTTTAAAATAAAGCCGGTTTAGTAGCTAAAAATTAAAATCGATTGACGCCGCTAGTGTGCCCTTACCTTAACACAGCTAATTTACTAGTTTATTTACCTAGGTATATTGCATCGCTGCTAGCTGTAGCCCTTTCAGAAGCCCTTGGTCTAGTATTATTTAGATCTGTGACTTTGGCATTAACTGCTAGTGAGAAATACGACAACTTTGATCCTACTGAGTAAGTTTTCAAACCTCGTTTAAATAAAATTTAAAAATTAAGAAAAACCCTACAGCAGCCATCTTGGATTTTAAATTTGTCACAATAAATATATTCTGCTACTCAAGCCCTTTTGTATGATACGCATGTTGTGGAAGTTGTGTTAAAACATACAATCCATATATTTGTAACGGCGGCCATCTTGGATCGGTTTTTATCCAACATAACAAAGAACATATGTTTGTGGATATATATTTATTTAGCCGTCATACATATTTCTGCAACGCCTAGTGGTTGACTGGTAGATAATGCTATATAGCATTAAGTCTGCCAATTGTACTTTATTTTCTTGTGCAATAAAGAATAAATAAATAAACACTCCCCCCTTATTCATTGAACAAAAAAAAACAAAATTGAATCTAGATCTAAACTTTTTATTTTTTTAATATCATACAACCATTACAGAATGGTTGTAATTTGCTGTAATGGTTGTAATTTGTTTTGTGTGAATAAATAAATAAAATCAAAATCGGTTCATTTGTTCGGGAGCTACGATGCCATAGACAATCATACAGACACACACACAAACACGTCAAACTTATAACACCCCGTCGTTTTTGCGTCGGGGGTTAAAAAGTAGCACATTAGCGATCTCTCTGATTTCGCGGATGTTCATGGGAGGATTGCACCACTCTCCCCTCTTCTATCTAATGTCCTTTACCTGGAGGTTGTCTGGTAGAGATCGCTCCCAGCGATAAGACCGCCTAAATTGTACATTGTATCTCTGTATACCTAACTTTTAAGTTTTGTATGTTGTGCAATAAAGAGTATATATCTATCTAGTTTTTTAGATTTTCGCGTTGCATTATAACTATAATGTATCAATACGGGGATTGACACGATATTAATTATGTGAAACAACATTGTGCACTCACATATTTGGCTCGGCGTTTCGGACTGTCAGGCCGCTCGTGACCACGGCTGCTGTAACGTAGCCGAAACGTCGAGCCAAATATGTGAGTGCACAATGTTGTTTCACATAATAAATATCGTGTTAATCCCCGTATTGATACATTATATCTATGGGCGGCGATGATTTCTTTCCATCAGGTGACTCGCTTGCTCGTTTGTCCGCCTCTAGCACAAAAAAGTAGGGTAAACAAGTACCTGGGCGGATTGCAGCCCTGCTGGCTGTAGGCCTCCCGGAAGCCCTTGGCCCTGGCGAGGTAGTCCAGCTGCGTGAGCGGCGGCTGCAGCGGCGCGCCCTGCGCCTGGCGCACCTCCAGCAGCGCGGCCAGCGCTCCTCGCCAGTGGCTGTCCACCGTCACTGAGCTGTTGCTGAGGGTCTCGGCTAGTTTCGCCACGGCTACTGCTGCTTTCCTGGTGAACGAAAGAATAGGATTGGATAAAATATGTTTTTTATTAATTTAAAAGTAAACGGCTTAGAGACCTTCAAGAGAAGAGACTTCTCAATGTCTTGATTAATTAGTTCCACAATCAACCACAGGATGGCGCTGGGGAGCATCGACCTGTTATATCTTGTCTATGTTAGTTAAGTCACTTACTATGCAACATGCTGCTGCGTCAGCATTATTGTTCATGAAGCTAGCCCGCTTCACGGGCAAGCTAGTCGTGACGGAACTCTTGTCCATGGCATACGCCAATTCTAAAATAAATTCTTGTTTCAAAATAAAATCTTTTTTAAAATCCTAATCTCGGGCCCCGTCTAACATTGGTGGCAGCGATAAGGGATTTCGAAGGAGTCCCCGGTACGTCTCCTAATCCCTGGAAATCCGTCGCGTGTGCAAGTGTACAAACTCTACCCCGTCTGGTATGGTGACAAACTCTGCTGTGTTATAACGAGCCCCAAGACTGGCTCGCCCGCTGTGCCCGCTGTTCCCGTGATTCCCGCTGTTCTCGTGGTGCCCGCTGTTCCCGTGGTGCCCGCTGTTCCGGTGGTGCCGCTGTTCCCGTGATTCCCGCTGTTCTCGTGGTGTCCGCTGTTCCCGTGGTGCCCGCTGTTCCGGTGGGTGCCCGCTGTTTCCCGTGATTCCCGCTGTTCTCGTGGTGTCCGCTGTTTCCCGTGGTGCCCGCTGTTCCGGTGGTGCCCGCTGTTCCCGTGATTCCCGCTGTTCTCGTGGTGCCCGCTGTTCCCGTGGTGCCCGCTGTTTCCGGTGGTGCCCGCTGTTCCCGTGATTCCCGCTGTTCTCGTGGTGTCCGCTGTTCCCGTGGTGCCCGCTGTTCCGGTGTGCCCGCTGTTCCCGTGATTCCCGCTGTTCTCGTGGTGCCCGCTGTTTCCCGTGGTGCCCGCTGTTCCGGTGGTGCCCGCTGTTCCCGTGATTCCCGCTGTTCTCGTGGTGTCCGCTGTTCCCGTGGTGCCCGCTGTTCCCGGTGGTGCCCGCTGTTCCCGTGATTCCCGCTGTTCTCGTGGTGCCCGCTGTTCCCGTGGTGCCCGCTGTTCCGGTGGTGCCCGCTGTTCCCGTGATTCCCGCTGTTCTCGTGGTGTCCGCTGTTTCCCGTGGTGCCCACTGTTCCTGTGGTGCCCGCTGTTCCCGTGGTTCCCGCTGTTCTCGTCGTTCCCGCTGTTCCCGTGGTGCCCGCTGTTCCCGTGGTTCCCGCTGTTCCCGTGGTGCCTGCTGTTCCCGTGGTTCACGCTGTTCCCGTGGTTCCCGCTGTTCCCGTGGTGCCCGCTGTTCTTGCTGTGATCCCACACTCAACAGTGAAGTATGATCGCGCTCATCATATCCACACTCCTGTAAGTCTTGAACCATTTTATACCCAGTGATCTAAAGAAACAAAAACAAAATAAATAAAGAAAGTGAAGTGAAACAAGAACCTGATTATTCCATGCTATAAATATACTTCGTAATTCATAAATAATACTGTTACTATTTCTCTTCATACATTGTTGCATTAGATCAGACGCCAGTAAGGCGTTTATCTCTGCATCCCACGCGTCAATACCGAGTCGCCGCGTCTTTGTTTAGACTAACCCGAATTCTTTCACAATAATAATGCCTAAAGACGAACTAACCACTGAGGTCGATTTAAATCCATACTAATATTATAAATGCGGAAGTAACTCTGTCTGTCTGTCTGTCTGTCTGTCTGTCTGTCTGCTACTCTTTCACGCCAAAACTACTCAACGGATTTAAATGAAATTTTGGTATACAGATAATCTAGACCTGAGAAAGGACATAGGCTACTTTTTATTGCGAAAAGGGGGTTGTAAGGGGTTGAAAGGGGGGTAAAAAGTTACTTTTCCACGCGGACGGAGTCGCGGGCGGCCGCTAGTATTCTTATAAAATTCATTGATAAGTTTGATGGCACTCGTAGCCAACTTAACGCATTTCTATCAAATTGTAGAAATGCAATTAACTTGGCTACACCAATTCAACAGAGTATTTTATTTAAATATATTTTAAGTCAATTAAAAGGCCCGGCTGAAGCTGCCTGTTCAATAAAAGAGTTCGAAAACTGGCAGCAGCTAGAAGATTTTTTGAAATCACAATTTAGTGATAAAAAGCACTACGCCGAACTGCTGTCCTGATCCTAAAAGATTGTCGACAATTAATTAGCGAGTCAGTCCACCAGTTCGCCCTTCGAATAGAGTCAATTCTGTCGAAATTACTTTCTGAAATAAATTTATCCAACAGTAAAAAGAGTGAGCTGGCAGGCCGAGTCGCGTCAATGCAAGATCTAGCCTTGCATACGTTTGTTACCGGATTGAATGAACAATTATCCACAGTAGTCCGTTGTCGTGACCCAAAGAGCTTGAACGAGGCAATTAACTTCGCATCCTGCGAAGAGAAAATATCACACCTTTCACGACGGCGAAATGTACAACCTTCTCACTTTAGCAACCAAACCGATTTCGTCAGCCACAGCCACAGGGTCGACCTTTCCAACAAAGTGGAACAAGTAGGAATTTTAACAATAACCACGCGACACCCGCGTCAGGACCCACGAATACCCCAGTGTGCCGTTATTGCAAAGCCCTCGGTCACACTATCGAAAATTGTCGTAAACGTGAATATAACAATAAAAAATTCAGAAATATCCAGTACGGGAACAACAATGATAATCGACCAGTACCTTCAACTTCTTATCAAGGCCGAAACCAGCCAATCCACGCTATAGAATCCCCTGAAGAAAACTATCTTGATGATAATAACCCTTTAAACGAGTAAAGGACTCCCGACGGTGTCTCCCGAGTCCAAGACCCCAGTCTCTTCAATTTTCACATCCTAATGACACCGCTGCATTTAGCAGATCCACTGTATCCTGTAAACCCACTATATCCGCTGTATCCACTGCATCCAATCAATCCGCTGTATCCAATAAACACACTGTATCCAATAAACACACTGTATCCAACAAATCCACTGCATCTAATCAATCCACTGTATTCAATAAAACCACCGTATCCACTGTATCCTGTAAACCCACTATATCCGCTGTATCCACTGCATCCAATCAATCCGCTGCATCCAATAAACACACTGTATCCAATAAACACACTGTATCCAACAAATCCACTGCATCTAATCAATCCGCTTTATTCAATAAAGCCACCGTATCCACTGTATCTTATAAACCCGCTGTATACGCTGTATCTAATCAACCCACTGTATCTGCTGTACCCACTGTATCCAATAAGACCACTGTATCTAGTGTTTGCAAAAAACAAGTGCACTGTATCCACTGCATCCAATCAGCCCACCATGTCCACTGTATCTAATTATCAACCCTCTGCACCCATTCCTTCCAAACAAATCCGTTGTGTTCACTGATCCCAAAAGGTCATATGCTTCCGTTGTATCTGGTAATCAATCCCAGAACTATAGAGCCGCTGTTTCAAAGCCTTTTTTTTCTGGAAAAGAATCTACTCGATCCACTGTTCTCTATAAACCCAAATCTGATTTTGATTCCGATTCCAGTGAAAATTCTATTCCTAAATCTAACATGTACGCTATATCTCATTTTAAAACTTCGACGATGCCTAATACACCCTCCGCGTCTAAACTCGTTGATAATGAAAATTCGCCATCCATATCCAATTCTGCTGACTCTGCACCTGAAACAGAAAAACAAAATCATATTAAAATACATAATATAACATCAAATTCGTTGCGGAAATACTTACCTTTTGTTGAAGTAAAAACATCTGTGTCTAGCAAACCACTAAAATTGTTAGTTGACAGTGGTGCATCCATAAGCTTGATTAAACAATCAGCAATAGAAGAAATGCCAGATATAAATGGAACAATCGTTACATTTACAGGTTTAGGCTCGACGAATAATCCCATGTTTTCATTAGGTCAAATACCCATCACATTTAACACACTAAAATTTGAATTTCACGTTATATCTGACATAAAGTTTCCTTATGATGGAATTTTAGGCAATGATATTTTATCAAGTACGCATTCCAAGATCGATTTCAAAGCAAATACGCTCACAACGAATGAAATCAAATTCGACTTGAAGTTCAATGAACCAGTATATACAATCGCACCTCGGTCTGAAACGATAATAGAGTGTTCCGTATCCAACCCAGAAATAGGTGAAGGTCTCCTCCTCGACCAAAATCCTATCGACTCGATTCTGATTGCAAATTCTATCGTGAAAGTAAAAACTAATTCTAGAATAAATATTACCGTTGTAAATATCTCTGAATCCCCAGTAACTTTAGATTCAAACCTAAAGCTTAACCTTTTACCCCTGGAATACGAAGACAATAATCAGATTTATTTTACTCCTCAATCAAATACTCCAAATAATGCTATAAGCCGTACTGATCAAGTCTTAGACCTTTTAAGAGTGTCCCACCTTAACCACGAAGAACGAGAAACTTTATTTGACCTTTGTGCTCAATTCTCAGATATATTTCATATCCCTGGCGACAAACTCTCGTCTACGAATGCCTTACACCATGAAATCCCTACCTCTTCTTTTATACCTATTAATACAAAGTCATATCGATTCCCCGATATACATAAAAAGGAAGTTCACTCCCAAATCAATAAGATATTAGACGAAGGGATCATAAAACCCTCAACATCTCCATGGTCTTCTCCTATATGGGTCGTTCCTAAGAAAATGGATGCGTCTGGTCAACGCAAATGGCGTGTAGTTATTGATTATCGTCGCCTAAACGACATCACAATTGGCGATTCATATCCCATTCCTAATATCTCGGAAATACTTGACCAATTGGGTAAATCCAAGTACTTTAGCACACTTGATCTCGCTTCCGGATTTCACCAAATAAAAATGTCTGAAGCCGGACGCTCCCAAAACAGCCTTTTCTGTCCCACAAGGACACTTCGAATTCACGAGAATGCCGTTTGGGCTTAAAAATGCCCCATCAACATTTCAGAGACTTATGAATTCGGCCTTATCAGGCCTTCAGGGCATTCAATGCTTCGTCTATCTGGATGATATTGTAATTTATTCGTTTGACCTTGAGACTCACATCAAAAACCTTTCCAACATCTTCGACAGACTTAGACAGTTTAATCTTAAACTTCAGCCAGACAAGTGTGAATTCCTTCGCAAAGAAGTATCTTATCTTGACCACATCATTACAGATCAAGGAGTAAACCAAACCCTGATAAAATCAAGGCCGTTCAACAGTTTCCTCAACCAAAAATGTCCAAAAGATATAAAATCCTTCATGGGACTAGTATCATATTACCGTCGTTTTATACCAGATCTCTCTAAAATAGCCAAACCTCTTTGCAATCTGTTGAAAAAAGACGTCCCTTTCTCTTGGCAGCATGAACAACAGCTAGCCTTTGAAACCTTGAAATTGTGCCTTACCTCTGCTCCCTTATTAGCTTATCCTGATTTTACACAATCGTTCAACCTCACTTGTGACGCATCCAACTATGCCATTTCTGCTATTCTGTCACAAGGACCCATCGGTAAAGATCGCCCTATTGCATATGCATCCAGGACTTTGACCAAAGCAGAAAGTAACTATAGCGTTACCGAAAAAGAATGCCTAGCCATCATCTGGGGAACTAAAGCTTTTCGACCATATCTCTATGGTAACAAATTTACGATACTCACGGACCACAAGCCTTTGAAATGGCTCTTTAACTGTAAAGACCCTGGCTCCAAACTGGTCAGATGGCAGCTTAAGCTAGAAGAGTTTGATTACGTCATTGAATACAAGAGAGGGAAGATAAATAGCAATGCCGACGCTCTGTCCCGGTTCCCAGTCAATCCAATCGTCCAAAATTCAAACTCAAAGTCACCACAGCACAACTCTAATGATAGTAATACATCGCCTCCATTTAGTCCATTAACATTAAGCGATCTAGATATACAATTACCTAACACTTCTGATGATGGAAATAGTAACTTACCTGACATAGATCTTTTAGAAGATGATGATTTGCCTCCTCTACATACAGTCCTGAAAATCAAAACGACTTACCTGAACAAGAAGAAAGATCCTCTCATCCTGAGACCTCAGAAAATAAAAATAACTCACCTTCAACACACCCACCACTTCCTTTTCCTCCAAAAGCTCCTGAAAATCAAAATGAGCAAGAAGAAAGATGTTCTCTTCCTAAGTCCACTGAAAATAAAAATAACTCACCTTCAATACACCCGCCGAATCCTTCTACAAAAGCTCCTGAAAATCAAAGGGACTTACCTGCAAGTTCTCCATCCACAAGTCGAACTCCAAATGATACTTCTTCAAATTCTAACAAAGACTACAGTGATTACCTGAAAATAATCTCAAATAAAAACGAAAAATTTAATACTTATATACAAGAACATAATGAAACCTTCTTAAAAGTAATGCAAACGCTATTCTAGTTCCAGTGTCAATAGACTTCGATGATTCTAATCCTTATCTTCCCGATATCCTTTCTGCAATCACTGACTCTCCAGATATCCTAAATTCCGAAAGAGAACTTCATTCGTTTAATAAATTTGTTCTCAAAAATAAAACATATTACCTCCTGTATACTAAAGTGTACTATTTTGATGATTGTTCATATCCTGACATCTTCAAAACTCTTAAATCTGTTCGAGATGATATTCTACTTTCTGCTGATATTAGTGAAATAGCAATATCAGACTTTAAAAATCTTTTTGAACAACATTCCTTCGTGAAAATATATAGTATGCTCATGTATTATTTAATAACACTAATATAACGATTAATATACATCACAATTCCATTATCTATCCAATTCCAACCGAAGTTGCGAAGATATTAAGGGAGAATCATGATATCCCAATAGCAGGACATTTAGGCTCTAGTAGAATGTATAATAGAATTAAGGAGCGTTATTACTGGAAGAATATGCGAACAGATATTGAAACTTACGTAAAGAACTGTAAATTATGCCAATCAAATAAAGCATTGCGAAAAATTAACCAAGCCCCCATGCAAATTACAACTACATCCATCCATTCGAGAGGATAAGTCTAGACATAGTTGGACCCTTACCTGAAGCTGGATACCAAAAGTTGAAGTACATCCTCACTCTACAAGATGATTTGACTAAATTTTCTTGTGCATACCCTATCTCAAACGCCACTGCAGAAGAAAGCTGCGAATGTCTAGTCCATTTTATCTCCTTATTCGGAATTCCCAAATCCATACTTACTGATCAGGGCACAAATTTTACAGCAGACCTCTTCAAACTCACGTGTCAGTTCCTTAAAATAAAACAACTCTGGTCTAGTCCATACCATCCACAAACCCAGGGCGCTCTAGAAAGGAGCCACTCTACTCTTAAAGAGTACCTTAAGTCCTTCGTCAACGACAACCAGGACAACTGGCCTCGGTACGTCTACACCGCCATGTTGGCCTATAATACGGCTATCCATTCCACAACCAACTTCTCGCCCTACGAACTTTTATTCGGCCATAAGGCATTCATTCCTGATTCAATATATAGCCAAAACCTCACAACCTATCCGGAGTACATACGGATTCTCCAACACCGTCTCAAGTTGTCATGGGAAAAAGCCGTTGACAATATCAATAAGTCCAAAGAGCGCTCTAAACTTTATTACGATAAAAGGTCTAACCCTGTGCAATACAAAGTCGGAGACTTCGTCTATTTAAAAAACCACGTCCGTCTTCGCAAGGCGTTGTCTCCTTTATGGAAAGGACCATATAAGGTCATCAAAATCAATGGCAGAAATAGTTTGACTCTATTAATTAATAGACGCCATGTAACTCATCACTATGATGAAGTTAAGATAGCTCATAGTCCTAGTTCTTAATCAATCTCTAGCTTCAAAGTAAAATAGCACATTCATTAAAATGATTTTGTTCTATTACAGCATTCGCACTGTCCTGACCCAAGATGTCATCCAACCTGGCATTAATAGTTCCGGTCTATATTTTGATCACATAGGATCATTACGGCTCGTAGATAGTTACTTAAGTATAGTTATTCCAGTAGATATATCATTTATTAGTCCTCATATAGACAACTTATATAGCTTCATGAATCACTCTAAACGACTTTGCAAAGATGGTCTCGTTCTGGATATTTTAGAATGTAATAATTTATTTCAGCCTCTTTATACTAGAATTTTCGATGTAATACGCGACTATGATTCAATTTCTCACCTTGTATCCAACCGTTCTAAACGATCCGCTTGGTTCGGTGTTGTAGGAACTATTTCCAAAAAACTCTTCGGTACTATGGATGAAGAAGACGCTATTAGATATGATAAAGCAATTCAAGAAGTACAAGCAGATGAGAAGGAAATTGCCTCGTTGATGAAAGAAAATATACTTGTTACTACTTATACTATTAAGTCGTTTAATAACACACTAATGAATGTTGTATCAAATGAAAGGGAGTTGAATAATGCAATCACAGAATTAGCAGAAGATCTGAAGAATTTAACATCTGCAACAAAAGAATTAGGAATTAGATCTAGAATATCAGAATTAGTTTCAATGTTAGAGAATAGCTTACTAGCTTTATCTTTTAAAGTCGAAGATATTGTAAATTCCATTATGTTTAGTAAATCTAATGTACTATATCCAGCGATACTTACGCCGCGGAATCTGTACAACGAATTATTAGATAGTTATAGATTTCTATCAAATGAAAAACAGTTACCTGTACCCTTAACTTTAGAGAATATTCCAACCCTTCTGAATATTTCTGAAACAAATTCATATTATAGTAATTTTAAGATAGTTTTTGCTCTAAAAATCCCTCTTGTCGATCCTAATACATATTCTTTTATTCATAACTTACCATTTCCCGTTGCACACGATACCGATAATCCAAATTCCTTTGCTACTATAATACCATCAACTAAATACTTAGGCATTACTAGAGATAAATCTACATATTGTAAGATAGATGATATAAGAAATTGTAAAAGTATCAGCAGCACTTACCTTTGTGAAAAGACGGTAACGTTCTCAACCGCAGCAACTCCAACCTGTGAAACAGAACTTATAACTAAAGTACTTACCTCTATCCCAAATATGTGTGATGCAAAACTTATCCATGGGCATCTTGAAATTTGGCAACCTGTAAATAATAGGAAATGGTTATATGTTGTGTCACTTAAATCTAAAGTAACCTTAGAATGTAATAATACTGAAATTTATGATATCAATATAAGCGGTAGTGGTATATTATACTTACCCCAAAATTGTATTGCCTTTAGCGGGAAAACACGATTGGCTTCAAATGAATATATTGTTAAAGAAATACAAACAATTAAGTCTGATTTCTCCCTCATTAATGACCAATGCTGCAATAAATTCAAATACGATAACTTGAAGACCAATATGCCTGTATTGAATTTAAAAAACATTAATTTAGATACATTAGCTTTTAAAGATAATAATGTAATGAATAGATTAAATAATATAATTGAAAAACCCCACATAGTTGTATATAGCACCCTTTATTCCAGTTGTACTTGTTTAACACTTTCATTAATTGTAATTTACATAATTTTTAAAATTTACAAAAAGGGTGTTTCATGCAGGAAAATTGTTATTAATAAAGTTGAGTCTCCTTCTGGAGAAGACGAAGTAGAACTAGCTTCTGCTCCTTCTTCTTTTGCTCCTGCGCCAGCCTTAAAGATTATATAACATAAACAAACTTCACCCAAAGGTGTAAGTTTCTTCTTAAGTGGGGGGATGTTATATCTTGTCTATGTTAGTTAAGTCACTTACTATGCAACATGCTGCTGCGTCAGCATTATTGTTCATGAACCTAGCCCGCTTCACGGGCAAGCTAGTCGTGACGGAACTCTTGTCCATGGCATACGCCAATTCTAAAATAAATTCTTGTTTCAAAATAAAATCTTTTTTAAAATCCTAATCTCGGGGCCCCGTCTAACAGACCGGTCTCCATGGATGATGAGCCGCAGAAGCCGTCACTTCATTCACGACAGCGCTCAGACTCGTTATCTATTCATCTTTTAAGCATCAATTTATTTATAAACCTGTAAATTCAGCAATAAATGTCGTAGTATCTTCAATTCAATAAATAATTCATTGAACTACCCCTTAAGAAACCACCCTGGGAGAATAGGCAGGATAGCCACGATAGAGGTCAGGCCAGATAACGAACAGTGTTTATATTCGAGGTTTGCACTTTGCCTTCCCGTACTTCTTTACACAAGGTGTCCATTTTTTTATTTTGCGCTTATAGAAAAGATGCTAATAGTTCCAGCATTTGTATTTTAAAAGCCGTTAGTTCGTCATAGTTTAAGCGTCGACCGTACTCTTTTTTAAGAAGGCCGGCAGCACATTAATGTGGGTACAGATTGGTGCAATGCAACATGTAATGCAACATTCTGACATTGTATGTTCTCTGCTGCCTTGGACGTGTACTACGAATCATTCGAGAACATCTGTTCCACACTGCACGGCCCTTTGTGTTCGTACCAAAAATCGACAGATCCCGGATCGCGCCGCGCACGAGCTAGGGCACACTAGCGACGACCATCGATTTTAATTTTTAGCTACTAAACCGGATCTTGCCGTGTGGTCCCCGGCAGAGTAGAATAGGCCACCCTCACTGTTACCGAGGTGTCGTAAAAGGCGACTAAGGTAAAGCTGCTGGCATGATCATCAGCACCCAGAGAAGGAAAACTCTGCATTTATATCAAAACCCTCGCCAACCCGTCTGCCAAGCGTGGTGAGTATGGCACAAGCAAGACTCCATCACGTTGGCAATGTTAAGAGCCATTGTGGCAGATCTGTCATCTCATTCAAGTTATGGACCCGCATCAATGTTATTAGGGATGGACCAGCATCAATGAAGATCAATAGTAGTGGACCCGCATCAATGAAGACCAATACCTCTTAGCAACTATGACTGGCCAAGGCCGATGCAGCCAGACGCAGGCCTCCGTAGCATTGGCGATGGGCTGCGAGGAACCGTCGCGGCAGAGCAGGGCGTAATCATCAGCTGGAGGGTACTCCGTCTTGCCTCGGGTTGACTTGAGCTGAAACGAAGAATATATTTAAGTTATAGCCTGGTAAGGCCCAGAGAGTGAACGCCTGTTGGTCTAGTGGTTTAAGTACCGGGCCGTGATCTCGGGGTCCTGGGTTCGATTCCCGGGTCGAGCGAAAAGTATGTTTCAAATTTTTCGAACATAGCTCGGGTTTGTGATCACCAATCCGTATTAGGCAAGCGTGGTGATTAAGCCTAATCCCATCGTAGTAGCGATAACTTGATTTCTATGATGGAGGCCTTTGCCCTGCAGTGGGACAGTTTATAGCCTGATACTACTGAAGGCCCGGAGAGGCTAGAACGAAACTGAATTCAGGATCTAATCATTATCCCTGTCTATTTCACACCCACTGTAGGTCTCTTTTGTTTGGATGATATAAGTGAGAGAGCCACGCGTCGGCATGAATGGGCCTGCTCAACCGGAGTGATACCACGGCCGCACAGAAAACCGGCGTGAAGCAGCACTGTGCTGTTTCGCTGCGTGAATACCGGAGCCCAATCCGGGGAGAGGTGGGTTTAAAGGTTGGCAGCGCACTTGTGACTACACTGGTTTCGCAAGTGTCTATGGGCGGCGGCAATAGTTTACCATCCAACGATCAGTCTGCTCGTCTGCCACCTATCACATAAAAAAGACACTCCAATAGTCTCACGTTTGAGCTACACATGTGCCATGAGTGAAGAAACGCACCGGGGAAAGAGCCCTTAGCAAGTACCTGGTGAGCGTCTCCCAAGATTCGGTCCGTATGCCGAGACGGTAGGAAGGACCATGGGCTGGTGGAGGGACTGTGTCTACACATGTGCCAGTTTGGTACAACTGCGCAAGGATAAACATGTTAGTCAAGTTACTTACCCCAAAATAAGACTTGACGTCATCCAGCTCCCCCCACGCGACTTCCCCCACCTCGACCAGACAGGCCAATGAGCCCAAGTCGCCCCAGTACCTGTCCTGGTTGCTGCAGGAAGGTGACCCACAGGCGGAGCAGAGCGTCGAGTATTTGCGCTCTGAAATAAGAGTGACAAAAAATATCAATTAAGGCGACCGGTAGGGCACACTAGACACACGACGCCAATCGATTTTAATTGTTAGCTACAAAACCGGATCAATTTTAAACAATCGGAGTTACAACCTCTCGGTAAACACCTATACTACTTAATTTAAAGTTATAGTTAACTGTTTGGTCTGCTTTTGCACTCGAATTTTGGATTACCGCCAAAAGTGGGCGCTTTTGGTGTGAATTTGGTGCAAAAACGGACCCAACATTTGTGCATGGTTATTTAATAAATAGTATAAGTGTTTGCCGAGAATCGTTTAAAATAGATCCAATTTAGTAGCTAAAAATACAATAGATTGGCGTCGCTAGTGTGCCCTACCCGTCACCTTAACTAAGAAGCACTATACTCACTGCCCTGTTGGTCTAGTGGCTTAAGTACCGGGCCGTGATCTCGGGGTCATGGGTTCGATACGTTGACTGAGAGAGAGAGAGCTGCGATCAGGCAAAAAATTTTGAACTAGCTCGGGTTTGTGATCACCAATCCGCATTTGGCAAGCGTGGTGATTACACTACAGGCACACTAGCGACGCCAATCGATTTAAATTTTTAGCTACTAAACCGGATTTATTTTGAACAATTCCGGGTTTACAACCTCTCGGCAAACACTTTTACTATTTATTAAATAACCATGCACAAATGTTGGGTATGTTTTTGTACGCGAAAAATTGATTCAGGCCACGAGAGGTTGTAACCCCGAAATTGTTTAAAATAGATCCGGCTTAGTAGCTAAAAATTTAAATCGATTGGCGTCGCTAGTGTGCCCTACCCGTAACCTTAAGCCTAATCCCATCTTAGTAGCGATGACTTGATTTGTATGATGGAGGACTTTTGGCCTGAAGTAGGACAGTATATAGGTTGATGCTTAACTTTTTTACTAAACTCACTAAAATAAAGACAGAAAACATGTTAAGGTTAAAAGGTTAGGAAAAGGAAAACTTCGAATTAATTAAATCAAAAGGTGAGCATATTTGTTTTCTTTACCCTAATTTATAATCAAGATGAATAACAAAATGCACATTATGATTTTTGTAAAAGTTTTTCCACGTCACTCCTAAAAAATTATGCCCTTTACGGATCGGTGGCGCCGCCACCAGTTTTTCATTTAAAAATTGGTCACGACATTTTAAATAAATATTGTGATTTTTCACGCTTATTTTGCACCCACCATTCATGTCACCGTCGTTACTAGCGCGATTAAAAAAAAGTGCCCACTAAAATATCTTTCTAATTTCGTTACAATCAATAAAAAATGGTGGCGGCCAGTGTTGTCAACCCTAAAATCAGAAAAGTAGGCAGATCTACCTATCAACATGTAAAAAAAATATTTGTGTTTTAACGAACATTTCGGAAAGTAGGTTTTATGACACAGTGCCTACCTGGTAGTTTAGACAAATAAATTGTCTTAGGTAGATAGTAAACGAAAAAGTACGTAGATCTACCTAAAAGTAGGTAGAGTTGGCAACACTGATCCATAACAGAGCTCCTGAGCGTTGGCTCGGTGCATTAGCGACGCAATTCTTTTTTTAAATTGTAATAAGTATTCAAGTTTTTTTTTGACTCGGTATGTGTGGAAACAAATCCTTATACTTAAGATAACGGGTAGGGCACACTAGCGACGCTATCCATTTTAATTTTTAGCTACTAAACCGGATCTATTTTAAACAATTTCGGGGTTACAACCTCCGCAAACACCTAAACTAAATAAATAAATAATTCTCACAACATCTCATACGTTGACCTGATTCCGTACTAAGTAGCTTAAGCACTTGTGTTACAGATATCAGACAACAGAGGAACACAAATATATACTTAAATACATATATTACACCCAGACACGGAACAAACACAAGTGTTCATCTCACGAATGTTTGTCCAGGGTGGATAAACTATTTATTTAATAACTTATAGTTAACTGTTTGGTCTGCTTTTGCACTCGAATTTTGGATTACCGCCAAAAGTGGCCGCTTTTGGCGTGAATCAATTTTTCGCGTAGAAAAACGGACCCAACATTTGTGCATGGTTATTTAATAAATAGTATAAGTGTTTGTAGAGAGATTGTAACCCCGACATTGTTTCAAATAGATCCGGTTTAGTAGCTAAAAATTAAAATCGATTGGAGTGTGCCCTACCCGTCACCTTAATATTAATTTACTTACTAAGTTGGTTGTCCCTCATCTTATCCACGACCCAGGGCCCGGCCTTGCAGGAGCCCCCGAAGAAGTCCGCCAGAGCCTTGATCCGGTTTTCAGCTAGGGACAGATCAGGGTCACAAGCTTTCGGGAGCACCAGGGACTCCAAATACTGAGGAGAAAACAAGCGCCACCATATTATAAATCGCGATCTAAAGTTAATACCGTACTAAAGCTCATGTCGTCCCGTTCCAACACGCAATGTTAAAAGGGGCTGGCACGGATATTGTTCCGGGACTATATCCTTAGTTCGCGTTTTGTAATAAGGGGGGCATAGTTTACTAACTTAAGCTTTTCATGAGATAGTGGCCCGCCCTCACTTCGTGAAATAACCTATGGGCACTGGCGCTTTATAATTAGTATAAATGATGTAGACAGCTAGGTGGCAGACGAGCAGTTGGATCACCTGATAGTTAGCGATTAGTGCCGCCATAGACACAACGTCAATGTAGTTATCACTCCCAGGGGTGTCGCTGAGCCCCTATTTAGTCCCTATTTTCGTGTTGCATGGTAAGTACCGATCTCACGCCAGATATCATCCCACAAAAGGGCCTCAAGTCGTCCACAGCAGTGCCAGGGTGGCACAGCGTCCAGTTGTTCAGGATGGCGTGGAAAATGGAAATCCCAGTTTCCTAGTTCCATGATACGGCTCCTACCCCAGATAGCGTTCCGCTGAACGGCCGCAAGTCATCCACACCAGTGCCAGGGTCGCATAGCGTCCGGTTGCTATAACGGCAATTTAAAGATACCTAGAGTATTTTCTGGGTTAGACTGTTCCTGATTTCTAGCACCATGGTACGCCTCTTACCCCACGCAGCGTCCTGCTGAAGGGGCCTCAAAAGTCGTCCACGTCGCCAAGGTGGCAAAGCCTCCAATTTGTATAACGGTAACTTAAAGATAGAGTATTTTTTTGGTTATTTAGTCCCGTTTTTCTTATTCTATGGTACGGCTCTTACCCCAGACAGCGTCCCGCTGAACGGCCGTAAGTCGTCCACATCAGTCCCAGGGTGGCATAGCGTCCGGTTCTTCAGGATGGCGTGCAGGGTGGACGGCGTGTCGCTCAGCACATGCTTCTTGACTACTGCTACCACGGAGCGCTCGAATGGCCCTGAAGAGATGTAATTAGAAAGAAAGAAAGAAGAAATGTTTATTTGGAACCAATAATTACATAATCGTATCAACAATTTTTAGTTTTTACAGAACAAAATATAAACTTATTAACTACGTAATTACATAATAGGTACCAAAATGGTCTCCGCTCAGTATACGGTTGAGCGTGACACACATTATGCCACGCTAAACCACTGGTATTCTGCGGATGCCAAAAGAACGAGACACGCGGCCTCAGCCGACGACAGATATTACGGAGTTATACGGAGTTTCTTATTGGTGGTGGAATATTATTCCAACACTTAGTTGCAGAGTATCGGAAACTACCCCGGAACGCAGTGGTTTTAAATGGAGGACAAATGAGGCGATCAGTGATGCGAGATTGTCTTTGCGTAAATTTTAGCTTCTCAAAGAGATACTCTGGAGTCCTATGTTTAATCACTCCAAAAAGTAAGCTCGCAAAATGCATAGCACGTCGTGACTCCATATTCATGAGATCACTCCTGTTAAAAATAATATACATCATCATTATCATCAGCCCGGTAGTGCCCACTGCTGAGTATAGGGCTCCTTTCCTATACGCCAAAGTACCCAGTTTTGAGCCGCTCAGATCCATGACGATTTTGGTGATGTCATCGACCCATCGTGACACTGGACGACCCGGATCTCGTCTGCCAGTTCTAGGATACTATTCGGTCAGGATTTTACTCTACCTGTCATCACTGCGCCTAGCTAAGTGTCCTGCCCAATTCCGCTTTAGTACCATCATCATTTCAGCCAATAGACGTCCACTGCTGGACATAGGCCTCCCCCAATGTTCTCCACACAGATCGGTCCTGTGCCGCCCGCATCCAATGGATTCCCGCGATCTTCACCAGATCGTCGGTCCACCTTGTGGGGGGCCTGCCACGGCTGCGACTTCCTGTACGTGGCCTCGACTCGAGGACCTTTCCGCCCCAATGGCCGTCTGTTCTCCTCGCTATGCGCCCTGCCCATTGCCACTTGAGGCATGCAATACTTTGGGCTATGTCTGTAACCTTAGTTCTCCTGCGGATCTCATAATTTCTGATACGATCACGCAGGGAGACTCCGAGCATAGCTCTCTCCATTGCTCTCTGGGTGACTTTGAGCCTCCTTAATCGGTACATTGTAAGCGGCCACGTTTCGGTTCCGTATGTCATCACTGGTACCATCACTCTTGTCAAATATAATCAATATGTTCTTTATCTTCTAATCCGTGGGACAGGATGCGGTGCCAGGGTTCGTCCGTTGAGCCCGTGTTCTGCCCCGGATCCTGGATAAGCCGGGAAAAGTCGGGGTGCTTTTAGTGGGTGTGCCTCTGGACGGTCTCTGATTACCAGAGACCCTACCCAGAGGAAAGCCCCACACTACCCGTCCGTCTCCCCATTGCGACAACTATACCCATTGCACATCGGGCAGGCGTCATTTCCACCTCGTCAACATAAAAAAAAAGGTCGAAAAAGATATTGTCCAACTACAACAGCTGGACTGGCGACAGGTCGCCGAAACCAGGTCGGGAGTGCTTTAGCACGTGTAGACAGATTTGCTTATTTTTAAGCATTTAGCATGCTAAATGCCTTATAGCTTGCTTATTTATAGCAAATGTGGACAGTTCATTAAGCAAAGCATGCTCATATTTGGCATGCTTTTTAAGCATGCTACAAATGAGCAAGTAGGTATTTACTAAACAGTAGCTTTACTATAAGTGGCAACACCTTGTACTGAGCAACAACATTCCAGACGTCCACTGCTGGACATAGGCCTCCCCCAATGATCTGCGCACAGATCGGTCCTGTGCCGCCCGCATCCAATGGATTCCATGACCTTCACCAGATCGTCGGGCAACAGCAAATTGAGCAACAGTGCAAATTAAATTCGCCACAGCAGTACCGAACCGTCGATGAATTACCGTCCCTGATGCCACAAGGAGGTTCAACACTCGCTGTCTCTAGACTTGATGAAGAAGGCTCTACTTACTGTCTCTAGACCTTAGCTCGTTGGTGACCAGCACGTCTATGTTGGCCCACTGCGCGGCTACCAGGTCTTCGGGGCTGAAGACTCCGAAGTCTACGGTGCCTTTGCTGATGCGCCGGAGGCAGTCCAGTCTGGGGGGTAAAGACAAAAGATTTTGATGAATCAAAAGAACTAAATAGGAGGCAGGTCCAAATTGGATCATCATCATCATCATCATCAGCCCATTTAAGTCCCCACTGCTGGGACACGGGCCTCCCTCAATCACATGAGGGGTAATTGCCATACTCACCACGCTTGGCAGACGGGTTGGCGAGGGTTTTGATATAAATGCAGAGTTTTCCTTCTCTGGGTGCTGATGATCATGCCAGCAGCTTTACCTTAGTCGCCTTTTACGACACCTCGGTAAGAGTGAGGGTGGCCTATTCTACTCTCAATTGTGTGGCCTATTCTATTCCCTAATTGGATCTGCCACCATAAATTTGACAACTTATTAGACAATGGCTTGGTCATCTCGAGGTGGATGATGAAAGCGATCCAAGGCCGCTCCGTGGGATGCTCTACAGTTGGCTGACCTCTTTTTTTTCTCTTCTCTTTTTTTTTATTAAATAAATAATTCTCACAACATCTCATACGTTGACCTAATTCCGTACTTAGTAGCGTAAGCACTTGTGTTACAGATATCAGACAACAGAGAACACAAATACTTAAATACATATATTACACCCAGACACTGAACAAACACAAGTGTTCATCGCACGAATGTTTGTCCAGGGTGGGGATCGAACCCACGACCTTTGGCGTAAGAGGCAGGGTCACTACCAATGCACAACATTTCATATTTTTAACATGTCCATATTGTTTTTTTTATATGAAAATAGACATAAAATGAACAGACCCATATTTTTTCTTTTTTCAAAATTTGTCCATTTTCATGCATAAAATAATTATTGAAATTCTTTTTATTCTAAATAGACGTAAGCGCCAAATGACGTTCATCGGACGGCTGAATACAGCGATATTCCTTTGCTTATCATTGTTTTAATAAAAAAAGGTACTACTGTCAAGGTAAATAATACTAGTGTCAACATTGTCAACGTCATTCATACATTCGACGTTGACAAGTTGTCTTTTTTTTTTGACAGTTACATGTCATGGTTTTGGCATTTCGTAAATTTAAAACTATAATGTGCTAAGCAAAGAAATATTTTACATTCTGCCGTCCGATGACGTCATCTTACGTTTTTTAGTTTTTAATTTTTTTCTCAGTAAATAAGCAATATAAAAAATGAATAAATATATATTCGAGCAGCGGAAAAGTAAACAAAGAATTGGTATTTTTTGTTTCAGAGCTTAGCAATTTTGAAATTTGTCCATTGCGCCATCCGGTCAGTCCTAGATATACATGGCTTGAAAGAGTCCTCGATACTGATATGAGCGAACTCCTAGCTCTATTGTTTCGAAGACCAAGAATAAAGACTGCCAGGGTCCCTGAACTAGCAAAGTAGATTACCTTGGGAGAGGCACACTTCGGCATGAATGGGCCGACTCGACCGAAGTGATACCACGGCCTCACAGAAAACCAGCGTGAAGCAGCACTGTGCTGTGTTTAGCTGCGTGACTGAGGGTACCGGAGACCCAATCCGGGGGTAAGGGAGGATTAAAGGTTGGCAGCGCACTTGTGAGTCCACTGGTGTCACCGGTGTCCATGGGCGGCGGCGGCAATCGCCTACTACCAGGCGATCCGTCTGCTCGTTTGCCACCTACCTATCACATAAAAAAGAGCTAAGAAGGGCGTTCTACTCCTTTTCATATTCATTCACATTAATACTAATAATAACCAACCGATTACGGCTACGGCGGCCAATCTCAACGATCAGCCACGTACGCAGGATATATTATAGTGCTCAAGTGTGTGCGCAAACACAAGTGCACTCTCTATTCCCTTACCCTTATATTCCGGTGGGACACCAGGGTGACACGACCGGAGAGGGATTGTACACGGATGTACAAGTGTTTTATTTGTAAAGTGGTTAAATTATGTATGTAAATACATATAATGAAATATTTCTTTTCACAATATTTTTTTTCTTTTGTGAATAATCTTTACCCCCATATAAGGGCCTCCAAACATTTTTTTTTATACGGGGGACCCGACAAGGCACGCTACGCCACTGCATTGACCAATCAGAGAGCGAGCAGTGTGTTATTTTACGTATTTCAAAGATTCGTATATTTAAAAGAGTTTCAGTGATTGGTCGAACCATATACATTTTTACGAATAGATATCCGTTAGTTCATAAATTTACCGCGTGACGTCGGAAATTGATAAATTTTACGAAAAGGATGTACTAAAATAGACTACTAAGAGTGTATTTTTCATGGTTAGTACTGTTTTTTCCTACTTCTAGCACCATGGTACGCCTCTTACCCCACGCAGCGTCCTTCTGAAGGGGCCTCAAAAGTTCTTCCACGTCGCCAAGGTGGCAAAGTCACCGTTCCGTATAACGGGTAAACTTAAAATACACAGCATTTTTTTTTGGTTATTTTGGTCCCTTTTTTCTTTATTCTCTGGTACGGCTTCTTACCCCATACAGGCGGCCCCCGGCTGAACGGCCGCAGTCATGCCACATCAGTCCCATGGGGCAAAGCGGTCGGTTCTTCCAGGATGGCGTGGAGAGTGGACGGCGTGTCGCTCAGCACATGCTTCTTGACTACTGCTACCACGGAGCGCTCGAATGGCCTAGTGATATAATTAATGAATAAAAAATACATTTTCATCATTACTCAATCAGCCCGGTAGTACCCACTGCTGAGTATAGTCTTTCTTTCCCTATACGCCAATGGTACCGGTTTTGAGCCACTCGGAAATCCATGACATTTTGGTGATATCATCGACCCATCGTGACACTGGACGACCCGGATCTCGTCTGCCAGTTCTAGGATACTATTCGGTCAGGATTTTACTCTGCCTGTCATCACTGCGCCTAGCTAAGTGTCCTGCCCAATTCCGCTTTAGTACCATCACTCTTGTCAAATATAATCAATATGTTCTTAATCTTAATCTTCACTAATAGAAGAGCTCTTGACTGAACCAAATATAATGGGCGAAACGAAGTCAGTGAGACTGCGCTGACTCGCCCACGTGGTGAGAATGGAGTCGGATCGAGCTGCGAAGAGAGCTTACCTGGGTCGACCAACAGGCAAGCGCCCGTTGGGACGCCCAAGGTATCGCTGGATAGACCAGGTCGAAAAGATCTTGTGGTGGGCCATGGGAGAGGCGAGCTCTATAGGTATTGGCGAGCCTTGCTAATCCGTGAGACAGGACGCGGTGCCAGGGTTCGTCCGTTGAGCCCGTGTTCTGCCCCAGAGCCTGAATAAGCCGGGAAAAGTCGGGGTGCTTTTAGTGGGTGTGCCTCTGGACGGTCTCTGATTACCAGAGACCCAGAGGAGAGCCCCACACTACCCGTCCGTCTCCCCATTGCGACAACTATACCCATTGCACATCGGGCAGGCGTCATTTCCACCTCGTCAACATAAAAAAAATGTCGAAAAAGATCTTGCCCAACTACAACAGCTGGACTGGCGACAGGTCGCCGAAACCAGGTCGGAATGGCGAAATTCTCAAGTCGGAGGCCAAGACCACTTCAGTTCACTGAGCTAGCGGTAGTAAGTAAATAATTATGAGACTCAGCTCTAATGCAATATTAGTGTGTGTGTGTTAAAAAACCTTTAACTCTTGAGGCTGAGGAGGTATCTGAGTAGCCATGAAAGGGTCTAACGTGCCAGTGTTGTGATCTGCCCTGGCTTCTTCGACAAAGCTTTCCACTTTAGAGAGACTGAGATTAAGAATTTCCAGAGTTGGTTTTATACAGCCTATAGAGTGAAGAATGTTCTAGCAGGTTTGTTCTGCACTATACGAGACATGAGTTAAGTAAGGTACTTACACATACTTAAAGCATGCTACTTTTGAGCAAGTGCTACTTAGCAGCATGTGTGGACGGACGTGGTACTAATAAGCATGCTAGTTTCGAGCATGCTCAAAAATCGCACGCCGGTCGATTTTCAAGCATGCTTCCTGTAGTGCGGGTGAAAGGGGGGGTGTGGGGGAGCGCTTTAGCACGTGTAGACAGATTTGCTTATTGTTAAGCATTTAGCATGCTAAATGCCTTATAGCTTGCTTATTTATAGCAAAAATGGATAGTTCATTAAGCATGCTCATATTTGGCTTTTTAAGCATGCTACAAATGAGCATGTAGGTATTTACTACACAGTAGCTTTACTATAAGTGGCAACACCTTTTACTGAGCAACAGCATTCCAGACGTCCACTGCTGACATAGGCCTCCCCCAATGATCTCCACACAGATCGGTCCTGTGCCGCCCGCATCCAATGGATTCCATGACCTTGCACCCAGATCGTCGGTGCAACAGCAAAATTGAGGCAACAGTGCAAATTAAATTCGCCGCAGCAGTACACGGCTACCGGCAATGAATTCCCGGTCCCTCATGCCACAAGGAGGTTCAAACACTCGCCGTCTCTAGACTTGATGAATGAAAAAGGCTCTACTTACTGTCCTTCTAGACCTTAGCTCGTTGGTGACCCAGCACGTCTATGTTGGCCCACTGCGCGGCTACCAGGTCTTCGGGGCTGAAGACTCCGAAGTCTACGGTGCCTTTGCTGATGCGCCGGATGCAGTCCAGTCTGGGGGTAGAGGACAAAAGATTTTGATGAATCAAAAGAACTAAATAGTAGGCAGGTCCAAATTGGATCATCATCATCATCATCAACAGCCCATTTAAGTCCCCACTGCTGGGACACGGGCCTTCCTCAATCACATGAGGGGTAATTGCCATACTCACCACGCTTGGCAGACGGGTTGGCGAGGGTTTTGATATAAATGCAGAGTTTTCCTTCTCTGGGTGCTGATGATCATGCCAGCAGCTTTACCTTAGTCGCCTTTTACGACACCTCGGTAAGAGTGAGGGTGGCCTATTCTACTCTCAATTGTGTGGCCTATTCTATTCCCTAATTGGATCTGCCACCATAAATTTGACAACTTATTGAGACAATGGCTTGGTCATATTCGAGGTGGATGATGAAGCGATCCAAGGTCCCGCTTCCGTGGGATGCTCTACAGTTGGCTGACCTCTTATTTTTCTTTCTCTTTCTTTTTTTAATTAATAAATAATTCTCCCACAACATCCTCATTACAGTGACCTGACTTCCGTACTAAGTAGCGTAAGCACTTGTGTTACAGGATATCAGACAACAGAGGAACCACAAATATATAATTAAATACATATATTACACCCAGACACTGAACAAACACAAGTGTTCATCGCACGAATGTTTGGTCCAGGGTGGGGATCGAACCCACGACCTTTGGCGTAAAAGGCCGGGTCACAATCCCATTGCGCCATCCGGTCAGTCCTTGACAACCTGGCTTGAAAGGCAATTTATCTCCCGTTTAAGAATCCTACGAAAGTTTATTAAACTTCCTCGTAAATTTGATAATCTTACGGATCTTGTTATTTTCCGGTGACATATAATACTAAGGGTTCACATTGACGACCCGTTTTGAACAGTGGTAGTGAACGCTGCCTTTGATCCAAGGGTTGCGGGTTTCGATCCCCGCACAGTACAAACATTTTGTGTGCATGAACATGTCTGTTTGTATTGGTCTGAGTGTTTACCTTTGTATTATAAGTATGTATTTGCAAAAAAAAAGTATATTATATTTATATATTTTGTAATCCCACTGTTGATTCTGAATCCGTAACACAGGTGCTTGAGCTACCTATCTCGGAGTCAGATCAATGATAATAATATTCAAAAATATATACTTAAATACATAATTACACCCAGACACTGAACAATCAATGTATGTGATGTTGTGAAATATTTATTTATTTTAATATTTATTTATTTATATATTATGGGCCGTGTGGTCCCCGGCAGGGGAATAGGCCACCCTCACTCTTACCGAGGGTGTCGTAAAAGGCGACTAAGGTAAGCTGCTGGCATGATCATCAGCACCCCAGAGAAGGAAACTCTGCATTTATAATCAAAACCCTCGCCAACCCGGTCTGCCAAGCGTGGGGTGAGTATGGCAATTACCCCTCATGTGATTGAGGGAGGCCCGTGCCCCAGCAGTGGGGACTAAAATGGGCTGATGATGATGATATATTTACCTGTCAGTCCCCAGGACGCACTCCACTCCCGCTTGCTCCTTGTCCAGCACCGGGCAGTACTTTAAGGATCTCTTGTAGGATCCCTTGCCCTCCACCACGCACAGCCTGACTGGAAACAATAAAGTTCTAATTAGTAATTTATTTATTTAAATAGGTACACAGACAGATAACAAACTATGGCTTGTTCTCAATGTTAAGGTGACGGGTAGGACACACTAGCGACCCCAATCGATTTTAATTTTTAGCTACTAAACCGCGTCTATTTTAAACAATTTCGGGGTTACAACCTCTCGGCAAATCTTTATACTATTTATTAAATAACCATGCACAAATGTTGGGTCCATTTTTGTACGCTAAGGATGGAAGGTCAACTCCTGAACGGTAAGGGGTTAAAGGATAGCTCTTTCAATACTGGTACCCACAATTAGTTTGTTAGTTAACTGGCGGGGGTGGAAGGGGGAAGGGAGGGGATGGGGGCAGCCATAAATGAGAAGCCTCAAATTTTAAAGGCAGACGTAATGTTTTTGTATATTTTTTTTCAAAACTGCACCAGTGTTTACGCCTGATTGTATTAATTTTGTGGCTCTGCTGATGATGGAAGGTCAACTCCTCAACGGTAAGGAGTTAAACGATAACTCTTTCAATGCTGTACTCACAATTAGTTTGTTATTTATTAAGCGGGTGTGGAAGGGAGAAGCTGCCAAAAGATGAGACAACAAAAGTGTAAAATAAAATTGCTGGCCGTGTGGTCCCCGGCAGAGTAGAATAGGCCACCCTCACTCTTACCGAGGTGTCGTAAAAGGCGACTTAGGTAAAGCTGCTGGCATGATCATCAGCACCCAGAGAAGGAAAACTCTGCATTTATACCAAAACCCTCGCCAACCCGTCTGCCAAGCGTGGTGAGTATGGCAATTACCCTTCATGTGATTGAGGGAGGCCCGTGCCCCAGCAGTGGGGACTTAAATGGGCTGATGATGATGAACATTTTAGAAGGTTCGATTAATGTGGGAGAGCTACGCTTAGGCATGAATGGGCCGGCTCGACCGGAGTAATACCACTGCCTCACAGAAGACCGGCGTAAAGCAGCGCCTGCTCTGTGTTTCGCCGTGTGAGTGGGGTTACCGGAGGCCCAATGGGGGGAAGGGGAAAACGATGGCAGCGCACTTGTGACTCCACTGATGTTGCGGGTGTCCATGGGCGGCGGAATTACTTACCATCAGGTGATCCGTCTGCTCGTCTGCTACCTCTCATATAAAAAAAAATAAAAAAAAGAAGGGTTAGAATGTCAATTTACCGTATTATATTGGCAACATCGAAATCGAATGATTCAAAAATAAGGGAAATCGGCTTAATGCGACTTAGAAGGCGAATGTGACTTACGTCGCATGCGACGACGCTAAGTCATACGAGTGAATCCAAAATAGAGCTCCAGATGGATCATGATTGTAAGTGATTATATGAGCCTGCAAAGCCAGAGGAATTGCAAGTGTAGGTACTTTGAAAAAAGATCGTCGGTCCACCTTGTGGGTGGCCTGCCACGGCTGCGACTCCCTGTACGTGGCCTCTACCTCGAGTACCTTTCGGCCCCAACGGCCGTCTGTTCTCCTCGCTATGTGCCCTGCCCATTGCCACTTGAGGCATGCAATCTTTTGGGCTATGTCTGCGACCTTAGTTCTCCTGCGGATTTCATCATTTCTGATACGATCAAGGATAACTATTCTAAGAAATAAATACGCTCTTCTCTTGAAGGTTTGAAGGTCGCGTTGATCGGGAACACGGTCCGATAATAACGCAGGCGATAGGGTATTAAAAAAATACTAAATTGAAAATTGTGAATGCATCCGGAAGATTCTGGAAGAATGGCGCGCCGACAGACTCAGGCGGGTTTATTAGTAATGGCCTTAGATTAAATAAAAATTATGATTTAATTAAGCAATCCAAGGCCGACCCGTGCGACGCCCTAGAGTTGGCTGACCTAGATATACTCCAGACAGCCTTTGAAACTGTATAAATGCTTGAAGAGTTTAGGCTGTACAGATTAGCTTAATAAGGACTTTATGTATATCCGTATGTACAGCCCTTATATCCGTAAAATGGGCCCCAAATTATACACTCCAGCTCGACCGGAGTGATACCACGGCCTCACAGAAAACCAGCGTGAAGCGGCACTGTGCTGTGTTTCGCTGCGTGAGTGAGGGTACCGGAGACCCAATCCGGGGAAGGCGGCTTAAAGGTTGGCAGCGCACTTGTGACTCCACTGGTGTCACGGGTGTCTATGGGCAGCGGCAATCGCTTACTATCAGGCGATCCGCCTTCTCGTCTGCCACCTATCACATAAAAAAAGGAAGAAGGGCGATAATAAAATATTACGAAATCTAGCGCATTTACCTTACTTAAGTATTTATACTTTAATTTTTAACTATGCGAACTAAACTGACAGATGCAAATGTCAAGTTCCCATCATTTTGACACTTTGCATGTGTCAAAAGTGGTCAAAAGTAGCAACAATATATGGGAATGATTACACATTGACACCTGTCAGTTTAGTTCAAATAATTAAAAATCTTAATAAAATAATAAATCATATTTACCTAGTATGTAGTTAAAATAATATTTAGCTTACTCAAATTAAAATAATACATGACCATCTAACTATATTAGTCTGAGTTAATAAAATACTATCAAAGCAGAATATGTAGATAATAATAACAAAAAAGAAGGAATTAAATAAATTTATATATGCACCTGTTCTGAATTTATTTATTCGTAACTAGCTGACCCGACAGACTTCGTCCTGTCAAAAAAAATTGTAATGTGGCAACAAATATGAACTGTAGGTATATAATAGCAATGAAACTCAAATTGATTCTACGTTTTAGTTAGAAAACGTTTGTATGTGAAAAAGAAAAGGACTGTTTTTAGAGTTTTCCCGACAATTATTCTATTTTTTCTCGACGAACGAACATTTTAAAAAAAGATTTGGTTAAATTGGTCCAGGCGTTGTTGAGGTATGCGCTTACCAACACATTTTGCGATTCATTTTTATATTATAGATTACTAAACTACTAAGTACTATGTGGTACAATCTGCTAATGATATTGTGCAATTTCCTTGCTCAAATAAATGATAAAATTTAAACAAAATAAAACTTAAAACCTCCTTGAACTTATCAAAGGTTAACGTAACTTTCAAATTCGTTATTCTTTGTTCATAATATGACTCATTAAATTATTTGAATAATTGTTTGTAGTGACGTTAAAATTCGTTTTGTTACTTTTGACATACAAATAGGACTCCAACGCAATGATCTTGACCCTAAAAAAAAGATTGATTGTCGAGGTTCTGTTTGTGAGGTAAAAAATAAGGATCGATGGAGCTCAGTCGCCTTCCGAACGGATTGTCCTAAGTTCGATTTGAAGTTAGCAAGGATAGTTAAATCAAAATGGACAAACATTCGTGCGATAAACACTTGTGTTTTTTCAGTGTCTGGGTGTAATATATGTATTTAAGTATATATTTGTGTTCCTCTGTTGTCTGATATCTGTAACACAAGTGCTTAAGCTACTTAGTACGGAATCAGGTCGACGTATGAGATGTTGTGAGAATTATTATTATTATTATAAAATGTCAAACGGACAAAAACAAAGATGCAAAGGAACGAAACGAGCATTTAAACTTTCGCCAGCCCATTCATGCCGAAAGCGTGGCTCTCGTCGCGGTTAAAGTCTATGAAATCTTTCGGCCACAAAAGCCTTGTCGCAATGTCTACGTTTGTCAGTGATTATGTTCAACATGGCGTACCAATATGTTGTGGACGTTAGCATTTTCCTCCACAAGGCCTTGTGCCAATTCACTCCATCACACACTTCGAAAATTATCCGTACCGACGCCACACTTTTAGTTACAAACCATTTAAT
>CM032490.1:6697138-6714664 GCA_019059595.1 Marasmia exigua
AAAAAATGTACATATAGAAGAACGAGAAGAAATTTAATATTTTCACAAATCAACTAATGTAAGTAGGTGTTGATATGTTGATAAAAGGGATCTCAGGGTTCGTAAATAAGTTCGTAGGCACGGTTAAGGTAGCACAGTATTATTTGGTTTATCACAAATACAGAATTACATGGAAACTTGCAAACAATCGTGAAATAATAATAAATACACGGGAAACTTAAAACGCGCGCATCGCGGCCATAGGCGGACTGCTTGCGGCGCCCTCTGTCGGGCGTCGGGATAGCGCGGGTGCGGAATATTGGCGGGAGGCTTGGGGCATTAAATAATATACTCTATGGCTTGGGGTTTAAATACGAACATCGTAGGGCGCGAAGTTTGAATGTGAGCGCGTTCGCTCGTGGCTCCGTGTGTCAATTCCTTTGCGCTACACTAAGTTTATTTGTGAAAATATTAAATTTATTAAAAAAAAGTTACACAGCTTAGATGATTAATTTTAAACTAAGTCAAAAAATCAACAAATAATTTTGTAATCTGTAGAATAAACATAATAATAAATAAATAAACTTTAAAAAAAACATTCTACGCTTTCAGTACTTACTGGCTTATGTGAGATTGCCACTCGCGACTTTGTTAAAGGTTTGAATAAATAAATTAATCAAACTGTGATTATTGTGATTATAGGTATTTTTATCAGTTTGATTTTTAACAGGAAATAAATTTTATGAATTAAAATTTTTCCAATTCAAACAAATTGTAACTTATGTATTCATTTTTGTTCTGCACCTACATATTTTTATCTAAAAGAAAAAAATGAAATTTCAATTAATATATTATTCATTTTTCTTTTTTTTTTTGGTTCTCATACAAAGCTATAATATTTAAATTCTATTTTAATGTTTCATTATCAGTCCATTTAAGTCCCCACTGCTGGGGCACGGGCCTCCCTCAATCACATGAGGGGTAATTGCCATACTCACCATGCTTGGCAGACGGGTTTAGATATAAATGCAGAGTTTTCCTTCTCTGGGTGCTGATGATCATGCCAGCAGCTTTACCTTAGTCGCCTTTTACGACACCTCGGTAAGAGTGAGGGTGGCCTATTCTACTCTGCCGGGAACCACGCGGCTAAATAAAAATATATTTATGTTATCCTATATTTATGTTAGCTATCTCACCGACTGCCAACAGGCAAGACACGCTAAACAATCGATGATGAATGAATAACCTGACATTTAGATACCTTTGTCTTGCTGTAATGTTATGCAAATATTAGCTGACAAATGATGGCTTTACGATTAGTGGGTGAATATATTAAGACGTAAAGTTTATTTGAATTTGTAATAGTAAATTAAATTAGTGTTAATAATTTAACACGTTCCACGCGTCATCATGACCAAAGGCCGTGAGTTTACAACGGTGCTGTGTATAAATCTAGGCCTACGTAAAAACCGGCCAAGTGCGAGTCGGACTCGCCCATGAAGGATTCCGTAGCAGCAAGTAATATATATGTAAGGTAAATTGTGGTTTACGGTTTAAAACGTATTAAAAAAACTACTTACTAGATGTAGTCCAAACCAATTTACGTTGTTAGTTTTTATGGTCCGTCGCAGGTGATATGGCCCAGAACTGTGCTTCGTATTCCGAAGTGCCGTGCCGTTTTTGTGGAAAAATAAAATACTATTATGGTAATGTATATCATATATTTTTTTAAGCTTTATAAATCATTACACACAATTTATCTCTTTGGGAGCGTCTCTTGCGCAAAGTATTGTGTTTATAAAAAAAATATGTTAAAAACCTTAACATCATTTTTAAAGACCTATCCATAGATACCTTACACGTATAGGTTTGATGAAAAAAAAAGTGAGTTTCAGCTTCAAGTATGGAGACCCCCACAATTTTTTATTTATTTCCAATTTTTGTGTAAAAATCGCAATGCGGTTAACAAAATACATCTATTTAGCAAGTTTCAATAGTATAGTTTTTATAGTTTTGGAGAAAAGTGGCTGTGACATACAGACTGACAGACATGGCGAATCTATAAGGGTTCCGATTTTTGCCATTTGGCTACGGAACCCTAAAAACGTATAAAGGTGTGGCTTGACACTCTTACCGAGGTGTCGTAAAAGGCGACTAAGGTAAAGCTGCTGGCATGATCATCAGCAGCCAGAGAAGGAAAACTCTGCATTTATATAAAAACCCTCGCCAACCCGTCTGCCAAGCGTGGTGAGTATGGCAATTACCCCTCATGTGATTGAGGGAGGCCCGTGCCCCAGCAGTGGGGACTTAAATGGGCTGATGATGACGATGGATGCACAAGATCGTGTGAGGTGGAGGAGTCGAAGTAGGAAAGTGGAAAAAGGACTTCAAAGCGACAGCTTGGTATGCAAACGGGACTGAAGGTGACGGGTAGGGCACACTAGCGACGCCAATCGATTTTTATTTTTAACTACTAAACCGGATCTATTTTAAACAATTTCGAGGTTACAAACAGTGGCCAAACACTTATACTATTTATAAATAACCATGCACAAATGTTGGGTCCGTTTTTGTACGCGAAAAATTGATTCACGCCAAAAGCGGCCATTTTTGACGGTAATCCAAAATTCGAGTGCAAAAGCAGATCAAACAGTTAACTATAAGTATTAAATAAATAGTACGCGTAAGTAAGTAGTAATATTTCGCGTACGCGTGCGTTTCGAGAATCAATTTTTCGCGTACGCGTTGGATTCAACATTTTTGCATGGTTATTTAATAAATAGTATACCTAAGTGTTTGCCGAGAGATTGTAACCTCGAAATAGCTTAAAATAGATCAGGTTTAGAAGCTAAAAATTAAAATCGATTGGCGTCTCTAGTGTGCCCTACCCGTCACCTTAATAGAAAAAAGGCTCGACAACTTTTGAAGTTTATCTTTTTTCGGATTTTTTACGGATCAAATGGAACCGCCAAATATTTTTTTATTGATTGTAACGATATTAAAGAGTGGGAACATAATCAAAGCACTGAATTTTGGAAAAGACTAAACCTCGACTAGAACAGTCTAAGGCGTTGATACAGGCGTTCGATCAGAGACGAGCTGTAGAAATAATAAAACTGAGTAGAGGACATGTTAGGGCACTCACTCGGACCCTCACAGGGCACTGCAAATTAAACAAGCACCTGCACAACATGGGCCTTTCAGATACCAAAATCTGCAGCTTCTGTCGCGAGGACGAGGAAACAATTATCCACGTCCTCGGCAAGTAGTGCATAGCGCTGCACCGCTGCAGAAGCCGGCACCTGGGAGCACACATGATCTCAGCAGACGAGATCAAAAGCTCCCCCATCAGCCCCATTCTCGCGTTTATCCTGGAACTGGAGCTACATGAGGTGCTGTAATAGGTTACGGGGCTGCCACAATAGATCATCTACTGGTCGCAGTGGCTATGAGACGCAGGGCTCACCCCATTTCTATCAAATAATAAATAATAACGATATTAAAACAGTAATAAGAAAAAAGATCAAGACGTTTAAAATAAAAACGGATTTGTAATTTTTCTAACTTATTTGCCTTGGCACTCGCCATTTTTAGTGGCCACTTTTTTTAAAAATTATCTTTTTTTTGTGATAGATGGCTACGAACTGACGGATCATCTGATGGTAAGCAATTGCCGTCGCCCATGGACAGCCTCGACACCAGTGGAGTCACAACGCTTTAAACCCCCCTTGCCCCCGGTTTGGGCCTCCGGTACACTCACTTACGCAGCGAAACAGATCAAAGTGCTGCTTCACGCCGGTTTTCTGTGAGGCCGTGGTATCACTCCGGTCGAGCCGGCCCATTCATAATTTTTTTACAATCAATAAAAACCTATGGTGCATGAAATTTTTTTTTTTTTTTATTGAATAGCCAAACATTTGGCCACAATCTCACCTGATGGTAAGTGATGATGCGGCCGAGGATGGATCATGCCTATCTAGTAACAGCCTATTTATTCACTCTTTTCTTGAATAAGTTCAGATCATAGCATCATCGTCAGCCCATTTAAGTCCCCACTGTTGGGGCACGGGCCTCCCTCAATCACATGAGGGGTAATTGCCATACTCACCACGCTTGGCAGACGGGTTGGCGAGGGTTTTGATATAAATGCAGAGTTTTCCTTCTCTGGGTGCTGATGATCATGCCAGCAGCTTTACCTTAGTCGCCTTTTACGACACCTCGGTGAGAGTGAGGGTGGCCTATTCTACTCTAGCCGGGGACCACGGCTTCAGATCATAGCGGTCAGATTCAATATATAAGTAATTACTATTATTGTCACCCATGTTATTACCTAACATTAATATCAAGTTAATAATTATTATTCAGAATTATATATTAAAACAGATTAATATGTGAGTGGTTGCCGAGGACGGGACCTCTGACCTCACGTTTGGGCATTAAATATTAAATTTGTAATAAAATTATATAAATATAATGCAGCGGTGTTCAACCTTTTTACGAACTGAATTTATATTATATTAATTAAATATTTTAATACTTTTGATTAAGGTGACGGTTATGGCACACTAGCGACGCTAATCGATTTTAATTTTTAGCTGCTAAACCGGATCTATTTTCAAGAATTTCAGGGTTACAATCTCTCGGCAAACACTTATACTATTTATTAAATAACCATTCACAAATGTTGGGTCCAACGCGTACGCGAAAAATTGATTCACGCCAAAAGCGGTCACTTTTAGCGTGAATCAATTTTTCGCGTACAAAAACCCGGGTTGTAATCCCGAAATTGTTTAAAATAGATCCGGTTTAGTAGCTAACAATTAAAAACGAGTGGTGAAGCTAGTTAGGGCTACCCGTCGCCTTAATTATTCAACAAGGATTAGGCGCCGACTTCAATAACACCTTTTCTCGAGTGTACACTGTTATAAAATGTTACCTATTTTTTTTTGTTTAAATGAAAAAAAATTCCGCTGACTCTTGGTCTGCGCCTTTTTTGTGTTAGTTTTTTATTGTGTTAAATAGTAACAGTGCTCCGCGTAACAAAATTTGGATTTTGTGTCTAAAAGTTCCTTAAATTTACAGTCTTAATGCTAATCTGTCTAAATTTTTTTTTTCATTATTATGTTTTTTGTAGTGTTTTTTTTCTTTTTTTTTTGTATTTTTATTACAATTTTTTTTTACATGTTTTGCTTTAATTATTGTTAAAATGTTTTTTTTGGTAAGTAAGCAATTGGCATGTAAGCATGAAACCAAAAAAAAAAATGTTACATATTTAAAGTGTATGAAGTGTTAAAAAAAATATTTTTAGTTCGTGGTTTTTGAAAGCGGTTTTTTTTTCGCAGAATTTATTTGTGTTTGATTTTTCGGTACTCCCGTGACGCCGTGTGTACCTACATATTTTTTTATGGGTGGCGCAGTGGTAAGTGGGTCGAACTTTAAAGCGACGTTTGCGCGGGAGGTCCCGGGTTCGATCCCCGGGTCGGACCAAAACTTTGTACCTAAGTTTCGGTAAGAAATTCTTAGTGCTAGCCCGGAGTATGGAAGTTGGCGGTCTTGTACCCCCGTGCCTCGGAAAGCACGTTAATGCGTTGGTCCTGCGCCCAATCCCTCTCTGGTCGTGTCACAGTAGGGTCCCATCGGAATATGAGGATAAGGGAAAGTGCACTTGTGTTTGCGCACACACTTGAGCACTATAATATATCCTACGTACGTGGCTAATCGTTGAGATTGGCCGCCGTAGCCGTAATCATTCGGGATTATTACATATTTCTTTGGTTATGTAGAGGAAGGTATCTTACTATACCTAATGAGGGATACCGTGGGAGAGCAACTCTTCGGCATAATTGGGCCGGCTCGACCGGGGTGATACCACGGCCTCACAAAAAACCGGCGTGAAGCACTGTGCTGAGCTTCACTGCGTGCGTCACGGTACCGGAGGCCCAATCTGGGTGAAAGGGGGGTTTAAAGGTTGCAGCACACTTGTGACTGTGTGGTGAGTCTATGGGCGGCGGAAACCGCCAGGCGATCCGTCTGCTCGACTGCCTTCTATTACATAAAAAAAAACCTAAAAAGGGATAGCCAAATAGCCAAATAATTTATGAAATTCAAGGTTTATCTCCGCAAATAACGATATTTAACAGCAAAATTATTCAAAAACAGCGGTTTTATAGGAAATTTTACGACATTATCTAGCTAATTTAAGGATATTTAATTGCTTGTAACAAAATAATTTTACAAGGGTTAGGTTTCAATATTGGAAAAACGAAAAGATCGATGGTAGCTTTAGTGGATATGCTACGCGCCTTGCATGCGGGGGATCGTGGTTCGAATCCGAGCATGCTTTTGATTTTTCAAATCTTTGTGCATATTTCTACCATAAGCTCGGCAGTGAGGGAAAACATCGTGAGGAAACGTGTTGTAACCGTAGTCGGTTGGAGGATACTATTTATAAAGAGGTAAATTCTATAGATAACGACAAAGCTTATTAAGGCGACGGGTAGGGCACACTAGCGACGTCAATCGATTTTAAGTTTTAGCTACTAAACTGGATCTATTTTAAACAATATCGGGGTTACAACCTCTAGGCAAACACTTATACTACCTATTTATTAAGTAACCATGCACAAATGTTGGGTCCAACGCGTACGCGAAAAATTGATTCACGCCAAAAGCAGCCACTTTTGGCGTAAATAAATTTTTTCGCGTACCAAAACGAACCCAACATTTGTGCATGCTTATTTAATAAATAGTATAAGTGTTTGCCTAGAGGTTGTAACCCCGTAATTGTTTAAAATAGATCCGGTTGAGTAGTTAAAAATTAAAATCGATTGACGTCGCCAAGGTGCCCTACCCGTCACCGTAATTGAAACTACGGATTATCTAAAACTATTTTATTACGGAACCATTCGTTTAATTTAATTCACACTTGCTTCTGTACCTGGCGATGTGTTTCTGGTTTGTTTATAATACTTTATGTAATACTTATGAATATGCATAGACAATTTCTTGTAAGTAGGTAGGTGCCTTTCAACTTTTAGTTTGATGTTTTCATTGATGTATGTCGCATGCACACCGCCTTCAATGCACTCCTGGGTCTCCAGCCCCTCTGTGACCTGTTTGTGGATCCGTGGCACTGTATAGTGTCTACATGCCAAGTTAGCGGTCTTGTACCCCCGTGCCTCGGAAAGCACGTTAAGCTGATGGTCCTGCGCTAGATCCCGTTCCGGTGGTGTTACAGTTGTCCCATCGGAATATGAGGGTAAGGGAATAGAGAGTGCACTTGTGCTTGCGCGCACACTTGAGCACTATAATATATCCTGCGTACGTGGCCGATCGTTGAGATTGGCTGCCGTAGCGGTATATATTATAGTGCTCAAGTGTATGCGCAAACACAAGTGCACTCTCTATTCCCTTACCTTATTCCGATAGGACACCAGCGTGATACGGCGAAGAGGGATCGGGCGCTGGACCATTAGCTTAACGTGCTTTCCGAGGCATGGGTTACAATACCGCCGACTTCCAAAATCCGGGCTAACACTAAGAATTTCTTACCGAAAACATAATATTAGGTAAAAATTTTTTCGACCCGAGCAGGCATCGAAAACAGTTAACTATAAATAAATAGTATAGGTGTTTGCCGAGAGACTCGAGCCCCGAAATGGTTAAAAATAAATCTTGTTTACTAGATAAAGTCAATTGGTGTCGCTAGTGTGCCCTACCCGTCGCCTTAACATTGCGTGTTGGAACGGGATGACATGAACTTTACTGCCGTAATAACTTAAGATCGACATTTATAATAAGGTGGTAATAAGTAATACCCGCTATTTTGATTTAATCTAAGAGTAATACTTAGTTATTGAGAAAATAAAACCCATTGTGGTATTCATTTAGTTAAATGTTATAACTTCTAGAACTCACCAAAAAAAATCCAACAGGAAAAATCATTGTTTCAGTCTTTTTAGAAAACTTAAAAAAAAATATCACTAAAACTTTTTCGAAAATACTGGCCGAAAACCCGCGCTGTCAGTTTTCCCGCGCAAAAGTGACAGCTCGTCTTCCCTTTTCACGCGAGACTGGTGGCGTTCGCCATGCAACAGTTTACGATAGTCTCACCTCTGACCTCTAAACACCAAACGACGTGCCGGTGGCGAAATACGGAAACACGATTATGCAGTACTCTTCTAATTTTACACGTAGACAGTAGCGCCACATACAACTGCAAAGCTGTTTTGTCAGTAGTGTTCTATACAAGATTAGATGTTGGTGGCGAAATTTAGAACTACAAATTGCGAGTACAAATTTGTCAATAAGCGCATAGACACTAGCGCCATTGTTGTATGTATATGTTTTTTCGACATAACACGTTCTTGGCGGGTTCGTCGTTAGAATATTAATGTAGAATCCATGTTAGTTTAATTCCAAGTCAATAGTTTAATTTAAAAATGATGTTAACTATATTAAGTACTTGATGATCGAGGTCATTCGACAAACAATGCATTTGATGATAAATAAATAACTAATGTTTGTGACTGCCTCAGTGGCGCAGTGGTAAGTGGGTCGCACTTTAAAAAGCGCCGTGTGGTCCCCGGCAGAGTAGAATAGGCCACCCTCACTCTTACCGAGGTGTCGTAAAAGGCGACTAAGGTAAAGCTGCTGGCATGATCATCAGCACCCAGAGAAGGAAAACTCTGCATTTATATCAAAACCCTCGCCAACCCGTCTGCCAAGCGTGGTGAGTATGGCAATTACCCCTCATGTGATTGAGGAAGGCCCGTGCCCCAGCAGTGGGGACTTAAATGGGCTAATGATGACGATGATGACTTTAAAAAGCGACAGCTGCGCAAGAGGTCCCGGGTTCGAACCCCGGGTCGGGCCAAAAATTTGTACCTAAGTTTTCGGTAAAAAATTCTTATTGGCAGCACGGACTGGAAGTTAGCGGTCTTGTACCCCCGTGCCCGGAAAGCACGTTAAAGCTGATTGGTCCTGCGCTCAGATCCCGTTCCGGTGGTGTTACAGTTGTCCCCATCGGAATATGAGGTAAGGGAATAGAGAGTGCACGTGTGCTTGCGCGCACCTTGAGCACTAAATATATTCCGCGTACGTGGCCTGTGACGTGAGATTATGGCCGCCGTAGCAGTATAATATATAGTACTCAAGTGTATGCGCAAACACAAGTGCACTCTCTATTCCCTTACCTTATTCCGATAGGCACACCAGCGTAATACGGCGAAGAGGGATCGGGCGCTGGACCAATAGCTTATACGTGCTGTCCGAGGCCTGGGGTCAATACCGCCGACTCCAAAAACCGGCCCTCAACACTTAGAATTATTACCGAAAACATATATTAGGTACATTTTTTTTCGACCCGAGCCGGAGATCGAAACCCGGACTTCTTGCGCAGCCGATTCGCTTTAAAGTGCGACCAATTTACGACCCGTTTGGAACAATGGTAGTGGGCTGCCTTTGATCCAAGGGTTGCGGGTCGATCCGACAGACCTACTACAAACATTTGTGTGCATGAACATGTTTGTTTGTAATGGCTGGGTGTTTGCTATGTAATATAAAGTATGTATTTACAAAAGAAAAGTATTATATGTATATATTTGTAATCCCAAACTTGTTGATTCTGATATCCGTAACCACAGGTGCTTGAGCTACCTATCTCGGAGTCAGATCAATGTATGTGATGTTGTGAAATATTTATTTATTTATTATTATTATTTACCCCTGCGCCACCGAGGCAGTGGAATGTAAATAAGGTGACGGGTAGGGCACACATAGGTGTCTGCCGAGAGACTCGAGCCCCGAAATGTTTAAAAATATATCTTGTTTACTAGATAAATTAAAGTCAATTGGTGTCGCTAGTGTGCCCTACCCGTCGCCTTAACATTGCGTGTTGGAACGGGATGACATGAACTTTACTACCGTAATAACTTAAGATCGACATTTATAATAAGGTGGTAATAAGTAATACCAGTAATACCCGCTATTTTGATTTAATCTAAGAGTAATACTTAGTTATTTGAGAAAATAAAACCCATTGTGGTATTCATTTAGTTAAATGTTATAACTTCTAGAACTCACCAAAAAAAATCCAACAGAAAAAAACATTGTTTCAGTCTTTTTAGAAAACTTAAAAAAAAATCACCAAAACTTTTTCGAAAATACTGGCTGAAAACCCGCGCTGTCAGTTTTCCCGCGCAAAAGTGACAGCTCGTCTTCCCTTTTCACGCGAGACTGGTAGGCGTTCGCCATGCAACAGTTTACGATAGTCTCACCTCTGACCTCTAAACACCAAACGACGTGCCGGTGGCAAAATACGGAACACGATTATGCAGTACTCTTCTAATTTTTACACGTTAGACAGTAGCGCCACATACAACTGCAAGCTGTTTTGTCAGTAGTGTTCTACATATACAAGATAGATGTTTGGTGGCGAAATTTCTAGAACTACAAATTGCGAGTACAAATTTGTCAATAAGCGCATAGACACTAGCGCCATTGTTGTATGTATATGTTTTTTCGACATAACACGTTCTTGGCGGGTTCGTCGTTAGAATATTAATGTAGAATCCATGTTAGTTTAATTCCAAGTCAATAGTTTAATTTAAAAATGATGTTAACTATATTAAGTACTTGATGATCGAGGTCATTCGACAAACAATGCATTTGATGATAAATAACTAACTAATGTTTGTGACTGCCTCAGTGGCGCAGTGGTAAGTGGGTCGCACTTTAAAAAGCGCCGTGTGGTCCCCGGCAGAGTAGAATAAGCCACCCTCACTCTTACCGAGTTGTCGTAAAAGGCGACTAGGGTTAAGCTGCTGCCATGATCATCAGCACCCAGAGAAGGAAAACTCTGCATTTATATCTAAACCCTCGCCAACCCGTCTGCCAAGCGTGGAGAGTATGGCAATTACCCCTCATGTGATTGAAGGAGGCCCGTGCCCCAGCAGTGGGGACTTAAATGGGCTGATGATGATGATGATGCAGGCATGAGTTTAGTTCCGGAACTTTTCTTAGACCGCGTTTTGAAACAAGGGGGACTAACTCCGTTTTAGTACCTCAAGAATATTTTTTTAAAGTCTAGAGACTAATGTGCTAATAGACTAGGTTAGATAAGGAAGCCTTTTGTTTGCTCTTTATAAGTAGTTTCGTAAACCTGATTTTATAATTAATATTATATTTTATTTAGCAGTAGGCTAAAGATTTTTAGGGTAAATACTAGTTGCGTATTTAAAATGTTTCAATAGGTATATCTATATGCATAGATTCATTACTTACAATAATTATATATGTCTAGATTTACTTAGGTAATTAGATAAGAAGGAGCTCCCTCTTAAGGTGACGGGTAGGGCACACTAGCGATGCCAATCGATTTTAATTTTTAGCTACTAAACCGGATCTATTTTATACAATTTCGGGGTTACAAACCTCTCGGCAAAACAAACTAAGTATACTATATATTAAATAACCATGCACAATGTTGATCCGTTTTTGTTCGTGAAAAATTGAATGATTAAATTTATCGCGTAACGGTTGGGCCACCAACATTTTTGCATGGTTATTTAATAAATATATAGTGTTTGCCGAGAGGTTGTAACCCCGAAATTGTTTAAAATAGATCCGGTTCAGTAGCTAAAAATTAAAATCGATTGGCGTGGCTACCGGCGCGGCCTATCCGCCAACTTCCTGACTCCAGGGCTGACACTGAGAATTTCTTACCAGAAAAACTCAGGTATAAATGTTGGCCCGACCAGGGAATCGAACCGACCTCAAGCGCAGCCGTCGCTTTAAAGTGCGACCCACTAACTACTGTGGCCTGCGCCACCGAAGCAGTCAATACCGAACGTTTGGTTGTCTGTACTGCAGCCAAGAGTCATGCGCATAACTCCAATATCGATGTAAAGGTCAGAAATTATTATGTATGTATTTATGTAGGCATGTGAAGCAGTGCCGGCTCCAGGATTGGCCACCAGGAATACCTGTTGGCACAGTGGATAAGAACGCGTCCTTCGTATACGGTGGTCGTGGTTCGAATAACATGCACCTTTTGATTTTTCAAATCTATGTGCATATTTCTACCATTAGCTCGGCGGTGAGCGAATACATCGGAATTCTGCACGTCTCAGATAGTTTTTAACAAAATGGTTATGACGGTATTAGTTAGGGCTTGTAAAAAAATAATTTAAAAAACCCCGACGGCGGCCATCTTGGATTTGTGATTTGTCACAATAAATATATTCTGCTACTCAAGCCCTTTTATATGATACCCATATTGTGGGAGTTGTGTTAAAACATACAATCCATATCTTTGTGACGGCGGCCATCTTGGATCGATTTTTATCCGAGATAACTAGGAACACTCCCCCCTTATTCATCTTTCAACAAAAAAAAAAACAAAATCAAAATCGGTTCATTTGTTCGGGAGCTACGATGCCATAGACACACACACACACACACGCGCGCACGCACGCACGCCCGTAAGCACGCACGCACGCACGCAGTACGCACACACACACACACGTCAAACTTATAACACCCCGTCGTTTTTGCGTCGGGGGTTAAAAATATAAATTGAAAATTTAAAAATCCCCCGACACAACTAAAGCACTTTCATTTGATACTATATTGAGGCAGTTGGAACAACAAATAGGTTATTCGTCATTTTCTAACGGTGGCCATCTTGGATTTGAAATTTTTCACAATTAATATATGCTGCTACCCAAGCCCTTTTATATGATACCCATATTGTGGGAGTTGTGTTAAAACATAAAATCCAAATCTTCGTGACGGCGGCCATCTTGGATCGATTTTTATCCAACATAGCTAAGAACACTCCCTTCTTATTCATCTTTCAAACAAAAAAAAAACAAAATCAAAATCGGTTCATTTGTTCGGGAGCTACGATGCCATAGACAGATACAAACACACGCACACACGTCAAACTTATAACACCCCGTCGTTATTGCGTCGGGGGTCAAAAATGGTGGTGGATAGTGGACGAACCTACTATTTGGGATAATAATTCTGTACGTTTAACCGTGATCCTGTTGGTTTGATTCCCCTGTCTAAGTAAGTAAATTCCCGTCTTAATTAATTATGGCTTCATTGTTATGATAAATCTCAGGACTTTTTGTTTCAGTAGGTACCTAACCTACGGCGAGCCGCTGGAGAAACCCATCCCACTTAGATACGACAAGCGTTTGACCCAAATCTCAGAATTTTTCATTAAATTCGGACCAATTTCTTATAACTTCCACTGGGTAACCCCCCCGTAGCAAATGATGATCTACCCAGATCCCTTCGTAGCAAAAATGATCGTGGGAGAGCCACGCTTCGGCATGAATAGGCCAGCCCAATCATAGTGATACCATGGCCATGGCTGTGTCGGTGTGAGTACCGGAGGCCGTGATTGACGACCCGTTTGTAACAGCGGTAGTAACGCTGCCTTTGGACCAAGGGTTGCGGGTTCGATCCCAGTACAAACATTTGTGTGCATGAACATGTCTGTTTGTATTGGTCTGGGTGTTTTCTATGTATATAAATAAATAAATATAAATATAAATAAATATTTCACAACATCACATACATGGATCTGACTCCGAGATAGGTAGCTCAAGCACCTGTGTTACGGATATCAGAACCAACAGCGGAATTACAAATATATACATATAATACTTTTCTTTTTGTAAATGCATACTTATAATACATAGAAACACCCAGACCAATACAAACAAACATGTTCATGCACACAAATGTTTGTACTGTGCGGGGATCGAGCCCGCAACCCTTGCACCAGACGCAGCGTTCACTACCACTGATCCAAATGGGTCGTCAAATTATAAGTATGTATTTACAAAAGAAAAGTATTTTATGTATATATTTGTAATCCCACTGTTGATTCTGATATCCGTAACACAGGTGCTTGAGCTACCTGTCTCGGAGTCAGATCAATGTACGTGATGTTGTGAAATATTAATTAATTTATTTTAATAAATAGTATAAGTTTTTTTCGAGATGCTCGAACTTCGAAATTGTAAAAAAGATATCCGGTTTATATGCTAACAATTTAAATCAAATGGCGTCGTGTGCCCTAGTCAGCCGTCCTCTTGTGTCCATTATTTTCGTCGTCACACTCATCACAGCCGGCCCAGCCCTGACGTAGGCCCGCTATCAGTGATCGTAAATAATTCAGACCTCATCTGATGCACGTTACCCTTCGCTGTATATGTCAGAGTTGATGAAGGATCTGTGTACCTATGTACGTACATACGTACCTATCAAAGTATCTATAGGTCTTGTACTAAAAGGTACCGTATGGTAGGTACCTAGGTATCTACGTACAGCTTTACCAATGGACAACATTTCATATTTTTAACATGTCCATATTGTTTTTTTATATGAAAATAGACATAAAATTAACAGACCCATATTTTTTCTTTATTCAAAATTTGTCCATTTTCATACATAAAATAATTTATTTTCATACATAAATTATTGAAATTCTTTATATTCTAAATAGACGTAAGCGCCAAATGACGTCATCGGACGGCTGAATACAGCGATATTCCTTTGCTTATCATTGCTTTAATAAAAAAAGGTACTACTGTCAAAGGTAAACAATACTAGTGTCAACATTGTCAACGTCATTCATTCATTCAACATCGACAAGTTGTCTTTTTTTTGACAGTTGCATGTCATGGGTTTGGCATTTCGTAAATTTAAAACTATAATGTGCTAAGCAACGAAATATTTTCATTCTGCCGTCCGATGACGTCATCTTACGTTTTTTAGTTTTTAATTTTTTTTCTCAGTAAATAAGCAATATAAAAAATTAATAAATATATATTCGAGCAGCGGAAAAGAAAATAAAGAATTGGTATTTTTTGTTTCAGAGCTTAGCAATTTTGAAATGTTGTCCACACCAATGTACCTGCGCAGAAGTCTTATTTTCGAATACTGCGGCAAAATCATAACCAATCACAACGCTCCATTTACACGCGCCAATAATTACATCTTATTGGTTGATGCGTTAGCGCCATATTCGGTGCGAGTGCGGCTAAGAAAGAGATAGCATTCCTCTCTGGATTTATTGTATTTAATCTTAACGTAACACAATAAAGTCTGTATTTCAACTTCTTTCGCAATCGTAATCAATCGGATTTAACATGCTCTTCTGCGTAGACGAATTTTGCCGATGTAACTTATAAACGTGGTAGGTACACCTGTACCTAGTAGGTACCACCTTTTTGGCCTACTAATTTTAACTACATTTATGTTAATTTCATGTCCGCTTAAAACTTACTTTGTTACCATTTTCATATCGCCATTTTTTGAGAGGAATAGATAATATCCTCCCACCGATTACGGCTACGGCGGCCAATCTCAATGATCAGCCACATAAGCAGGATATATTATAGTGCTCAAGTGTGTGCGCAAACACAAGTGCACTCTCTATTCCCTTGCCCTCATAATCCGATGGGACACTAATGTGACACGACCGGAGAGGGATCGGGCGCACGACCAACAGCTTAACGTGCTTTCCGAGGCACGGGGGGGTCATTCCTATTTTTTTACGAATTTTAGGATATGAAAAAAAAGTTCAGGTAATTACTTAATATTGTGACACATGGATAGCTAATGTCACAAGGATGCTAAAATGTTATTTGTACACGACTAAAGTTGATTAATTAAGGAATTATTTACATATTTAAGTTACGGTATGGACACAGGAACTACGGTAATGACAGATTTTTTTAAAACTATATATTAGTTTTATTTGAATTGGAGCGATTAAATTATTCAATTTTAGTATATAATTTTCATTGTTATTTTTAGTTTAATTTCTTTCGGAACTCGATAAACCATAAAGAAACGGTAAAAGGACGCAAGAAACATGGTAATGACTTATTAATACGGATTGAAAAAAAACAATATTTCGATTTGAATAATATATAATTATGTAAGCTTAACACAATTTATAATCATTATTATTGTTACTCATGTCTTACTTTAATCTAATATTTGCGCCCTTAGTTCATTCACGAATATCTGCAAACAAAATAATATGTTTAATGTAAATGACAAGTTAAATTAGGCGTGATATAAACGAGGCTGCTAAATTAATTATATTACCTTAATATAACTATGATAGTACAGATTGTACAATAATAGTGAATGTAAAAACATGCTAATAATCAATTAAATAATCAATTGAATATATATGGTTGATATTTTCATATAATATTAATCACCTATCAAAGCATTGATTATTCTTGATAATATAACTTCTTGAGATCAATAAATAATCATTTGCTCTTACGACTATAATTCTTCTTTTTTATTTATTCATAATCAGTCTCATTTTTTGCGAACTTATATTTGAAATTAAGTTTTTAACATTCATTCATGTCCCATTTCTCTGAGTTATCAATGATTACTTCCCAACTAGATTTTACTACACGGTATAGATCGACTGCATTTTCTCTGTCAGTTATTTGTTGTATGTATGCAATATACACTCGCGAGCAAAAGTTTGGAATCACTTACTTGAAATTGGTTTCGCGCGATCTTGCTTAGTAAATATTTTTTTTTATAATTATAAGGATAACATCATTTTAAAAGTTCAACTGTTCACTTTAAATTGATACCAAATTCATTCAAATCGAGCCAGTAGTTGTGGAGCTATCCCGGATTAAGCGAAGGAGTAACGAAAAAGACGTGTTTCAATTGTTTGATACGTCTCGAGTTGCGACCTATTGGCCCCTATTAAAGCACCTGTTATCGCATTTTCTTTATCAGTCAACTTTCCGCCGCACAAATCGTAGCCCTATTGCAAGAAGGGCTCAGCCAGCGAGTTGTCGCTCGTCGGCTCCACATAAGCCAGTCCTGTGTTTCGAAAGTTTACAAGCGCTTTCGGGAGACTGGTGGCTTTATCCCGAGACCAAGATCTGGACGGCGCCGGTGCACATCGGAGAGGGATGACCGTTTTATCGTGTCAACATCTCTCCGAAATCGGCATTTGACTGGTGTCGACGTCCAACCGGAGCTCCGAGATGTTCGTGGAGTAGCAGCCAGCGAGTGGACAGTTCGTCGACGACTCAAGCAAGCGAATCTGACTCCAAAAAGGCCTGCCACAGGCCCGAAACTCACGGCAGCTCACCGACAAGCTCGCCTTCAATTTACTTGCACCCATCTTGATTGGGAGGTTGAGCAATGGAGGCAAGTCCTGTTCTCCGACGAGAGCAGGATGTGTTTGCACGGTAGCGACCGAAGAGGTCGGGTCTACAGGCGGCCTGGGGAGCGCTTTGCACAATGCTGTTTCGCTGAAACAGTGGCTTATGGGAGCGGCTCTTGTATGATGTGGGCCGGCATTTCCTTCGACGGTAAAACCGAGCTTGTTTTCGTGCCTGGCGGGGGACGAGGAGGCGGTCTAACTTCAGACCGGTACATTTCCGATATTCTGCTGGAACATGTCGTTCCTTATGCGGGATATATCGGTGATGACTTCCTCCTTATGCACGATAACCGCTCGTTGTCACACTG
>CM032490.1:6720121-6757137 GCA_019059595.1 Marasmia exigua
AATACATATAATATATAGATAACGCCCAGACCAAAACAAACAGATATGTTCATGCACACAAATATTTGTACTGTGCGGGGATCGAACCCGCAACCCTTGCACCAGAGGCAGCGTTCACTACCACTGTTCCAAACGGGTCGTCGATAATAAGGTAGTGCGTGTTTGAATGGGATGGCATAAGCTTTAGTACGGTAATAACTTAAGCTCGCGTTTTGAAATAAGGTGGTCTTATAACTTCTTTACGAGTTTTTTTTTCGGATTTAAGAAAATAAAAAACTAAATAGTTTTCAACTAGATATATATATCATTTACTTAATAAAAACTTAAAATTAATGTTTATTTACAACGTTCCTTAAAGTTACAGAATGGAAAAATATTTTACATTGATACATTTAATTGAAAAGTGGAATATTAAGACATATAATCTGTGCGGATAAAGAATGGGATCAGAAATGGCGGCGCATCGCTCTATACTCGCACACGCAAATAGTGTGCGAGCGAGAAGTGAATAGATGCGCCGCCATTTCTGATCCCATTCTTTATCCGCACAGGTAGTACCTACTTTCTATTTTGTACTATATTGTGTGCAATTAAGTTTATGTAATTATTATTATATCTTTCTAAAATCAGTCCAGTCACATCAGAGTAAGTAAATTGTAATTCCAGTTTGCATTAATTCCAAGCTGGATTTTCGTGCTGGCCTTGAATAAGTACGTCATTTTGAGCAACGATTTCTGTTTAAAATAGTCATAATTTGAGAACAGTGCACCGTTGAAGAAAAAAGTTCAGATCTTTTTTGTAGACAATTTAACGATCTACAAACTTTGTCTGAACTTTTTTTCGATAGCTCTCGTTGTTTCAGAGATAGGTATATACAAAAAAACGCAAATTTATGACCTTTGCCCTCGAATAAAAAACAAGCGGGATCGATGGGGACTTATCATTGGGAGATATCATTTGTAATGAATCGGTGTGTCCCAGTAGCCCCCTCTAGGAAAATTTTTGTAAAGATTTTTTCTTTAAATGTCCCAGTCTCCCCCACTTGAGACGTTGCCGCAAAAAGTTCCTAAGAAGTGTTAAATAGATATATATATAACAATTCAGTAATTTAAGTATATGTTTTATTTAGAAATAAACGTTTTAAAATAAACTCTGATAATATGAACATAATTATTTTTAAACTTCTCTAATTAACCAATATAAAATCAAAGCAAACCGGGCATGACGATGACTTATTCAACGCCTGCACAAAAATCCAGCTTGTTGGGAATTGATGCAAATTAGAATTTCTAATTTGACTGGAATAAATGGGTAAGGATTGGTTTATTTTATGTAAGAAATGTATGAAAGAAGTCTACTAAGGCACATAATCAAATTTTGAGAAAACCGAGTAAAAGGTCCAATATTATTTTTAGAGGTAAACCTTTAGTAAAAATTTTGCAGATCCAACTTTGAAGAGATGCTACTTTCATATTATTTTGGTCCAAATATGAAATTAACGGTAGAAAAAAATGTTGCTGTTTTCTGTTAGGAATTGTCCCTCGAAGTTCAAATGTCAAGATTTGGTATAATGTACCGTATTACCTATCTCGAGCGCACAAGCCGTGAGTTGGCAACACTGGTCCATCCATAGAGTAATGTCAGTTGAATCGGACTGATTAAACGGGATGGACGTGTCAAACGGTGCCCGACGGAGTTGTGTGTGTTGGCGAGCCAGGTTTATTGCAACAATATATCGGAACATTACACATAACAAATATATTTTTGTTATAGTTAATTCACTGAAAATGTATGAAGAAGTTGATTTTTGAACTCAAATAAAACCAAGGATAATGCCCCTACAGCTTTGGTGCCGTAGGAATAAATACTCAGGGGGACAGGTCCTACAGAATACACTTGGACCAAAAACAAGGATATCCTTTGTCGATCGTAAATAACATGAGATGGAGATACTTTTTCTCTTTTTGTTGTAAGACCGTTAAGGTGACGGGTCAGGCACACTAGTGACGCCAATCGATTTGAATTTTTAACTACTGAACCAGATCAATTTTAAACAATTTCGGGGTTACAATCTCTCGACAAACACCTATACTATTTATTTAATATTAACAGCTAACTTTTTGGTCTGCTTTTGCACTCTAATTTTGGATTACCGCCAAAAGTGGCCGATTTTGGCGTGAATCAATTTTTCGCGTACAAAAACGGACCCAAAATTTGTGCATGATTATTAATAAATAGTATAAGTGTTTGCCGAGAGATTGTAACCCCAAAATTGTTTAAAATAGATCCGGTTTAGTAGCTAAAAATTAAAATTGAAAAGGCGTCGCTAGTGTGCCCTACCCGTCACCTTAAGCCGTCTTCTTTCATATCAAGGTCATACGACGAAGGCGGTAGGATCTCATCACTGATAGTCCTTCGAAGGTGGCAGTGACTTGATGTAGTCCAGCGCCCGCTGAATGGCCGCGGGTATCGGAGGGGGGGTGGGGAGGTGCGCCCCTTGCGGCTGGAAGCCGTTCTCGTCTGCTTTGTATAACAGGTTGATCACCTGGGAATGAAAAAAAGGAAAGATTATGAACATTAACTAAAAATCATTATTTTCAGGTACTCTGCCGGGTCCGTGTGTTCCCCGGCAGAGTAGAATAGGCCACCCTGACTCTTACCGAGGTGTCGTAAAAGGCGACTAAGGTAAAGCTGCTGGTATGAGCATCAGCCCCAGAGAAGGAAAACTCTGTATTTATATCAAAACCCTCGCCAACCCGTCTGCCAAGCGTGGTGAGTATGGCAATTACCCCTCATGTGATTGAGGGAGGCCCGTGCCCCAGCAGTGGGGACTTAAATGGGATGACGATGACATTTTTTAGGATTCCGTAGCCAAATGGAACCCTTACAGATGTGTCATGTCTGTCTGTCTGTTCGTTCGTCCGTATGTCATAGCCACTTTTTTCCAAAGCTATAAGAACTATAATATTAAAACTTGGTAAAGTATTTTGTTGATCGCATTACGATCTTAACACAAAAATAGGAAAAAAGTTTTTTTAGGGGGCTCCTCATATTAGAACTGAAAGTCTAATTATTTTTTTTATCAAACCCGTATGTGTCTTGTATCTATGAATAGGTCTTTAAAAACAATGTTGAGTATTTCAAATATATATTTTTCTAAACTTAATACCTTGCGCAAGAGACGCTCCCAAAGTGGTAATATGTGTGTGTGTGAGTGTGTGGGTGTGTGTGTGTGTCCCTTCTAACTTCTATAATAAAATAATTATAAAACTAAAAAAAATATACGATATACATTACCATGAAAACTAACAACGAAAATTAGTTTGAACTAGATCTAGCAACTACTTTTTTTTTTGATACGTTATAAACCGTATATTGCAATTAACCTTCCATATATCTTACTTGCTGCTACGGATGAGAGAGACGAGGGCGAGAGGTTGTAACCCCGAAATTGTTAAAAATAATTCCGGTTTAGTTCGATTGGCGTCGCTAGTGTGCCCTACCCATCATCTTAACCTTAACCAAAAGTTGGCCTGACTCGGGAAACGAATCTGGACCCCCATAAGTTGACGGGTAGGACACAGTAGCGACGCCATTAATACTTATAATCATCCTGTATCCTATAGCAGGGGCAACAAATTCAATTTACATCCAGAAAACCTTAACAAACTACCGAGGCGGGTATCATACTGCGTCTGACTGATAAATATCGCTAGAATCATATATTTGCAACGTTTTTGAGAACATTTTCTATGTAAAACGACAATACAGTCATCATCATCAGCCCATTTAAGTCCCACTGCTGGGGCACGGGCCTCCCTCAATCACATGAGGGGTAATTGCCATACTCACCACGCTTGGCAGACGGGTTGGCGAGGGTTTTGAATATAAATGCAGAGTTTTCCTTCTCTGGGTGCTGATGATCATGCCGGCAGCTTTACCTTAGTCGCCTTTTACGACACCTCGGTAAGAGTGAGGGTGGCCTATTCTACTCTGCCGGGGACCACACGGCCAACAATACAGTACAGGACAATACAGTAATTCCCTAGAAAGAAAAAACATGAGTAAAATGTGCAATTTTGGTTACCGTCCCATCCGGAGCCGTGTACTGGTACTGCCCTTCCACCACCAGCGCCGGTTCCCCTGAGGACGACGGCTGCAGCAGCCCACGCTGCTCGTGGAAGATGCCTCCCTCTGTACATGCAAAAGGAACATGCTAATTAATCATTTATCCCCATTTCCCTTTGAGTTGACCACCGGGCTGGTGATTGGTTGTATTAGCTTACCACCTTATTACAAATCACGATCTAAAGTTATTACCGTACTAAAGTGCATGTCATCCCGTTCCAACACGCAATGTTAAAACGGGCTAGCACGAGTTTGTTCCGGGACTATACTTACGATTTGTAATCAGGGGGTTAGAGTCCATGTTACTAACCTATAATATTATTATAGGTTAGTTATTTATTATTGCCCACCCTGGACAGACATTCGTGCGATGAACACTTGTGTTTGTTCGGTGTCAGGGTGTAATATATGTATTAAAGTATATATTTGTGTTCCTCTGTTGTCTGATATCTGTAACACAAGTGCTTAAGCTACTTAGTACGGAATCAGGTCAACGTATGAGATGTTGTGAGAATTATTATTATTATTACTAACCTATAATATTATTATAGGTTAGTTATTTATTATTGCCCACCCTGGACAGACATTCGTGCGATGAACACTTGTGTTTGTTCGGTGTCTGGGTGTAATATATGTATTAAAGTATATATTTGTGTTCCTCTGTTGTCTGATATCTGTAACACAAGTGCTTAAGCTACTTAGTACGGGATCAGGTCAACGTATGAGATGTTGTGAGAATTATTATTATTATTATTATGTTTGCTAGTCAGTTCTAATTGTAACTTATTGTTATATTAGCTTAAGGTGACGGGTAGGGCACACTAGCGACGCCAATCGATTTTAATTTTTAGCTACTAAACCGGATCTATCTTAAACAATTTGGGGTTTATCTCATATAATCAAACACCATATAACAACATATTTATTTAATACTTATAGTTAACTGTTTGGTCTGCTTTTGCACTCGAAACACTTATACTTCATCATTTCAGCCAATAGACGTCCACTGCTGGACATAGGCCTCCCCCAATGTTCTCCACACAGATCGGTTCTGTGCCTCCCGCATCCAATGGATTCCCGCGATCTTCACCAGATCATCGGTCCACCTTGTAGGAGGCCTGCCACTTATACTTACTATTTATTATATAACCATGCACAAATGTTGGGTCCGTTGTACTCGAAAAATTAATTCACGCCAAAAGCCACATTTGGCGTGAATCAATTTAACCCCGAAATTGTTGTAAATAGATCCGGTTTAGTAGCTAAAAATTAAAATCGATTGGTGTCGCTAGTGTGCCCTACCCGTCACCTTAAGTTGAGTTAGTTAAGTTGTTGTTATCTAAAACAGTGTTATAAAGCTGTTTTCATTATTTTTTTCGAAAATGTGTGATTTTTTTTGTTTCTATCCTCAAAACGGCTCTATAACATTTTTAGCTAACAAAGGTTTATTGAACGCGAATAAAGCCAATAGTTAACTTAGATACAAGTAAACACCTCGTGCAACGAAATGTAAACAATTTCCAATTTATTATAAACCGCGATCTAAAGTTATTACCGTACTAAAGCTCATTTCCGAACTTTGTTCCGGGAATAATGATCTTAGTTAGCGATTTATAATAAGGGGCGAAACAATAAGGTAATATTTGAATGAGGTTGTATACTTATAAGCATCTGACTGCACCTACTTCATCGTCAGTCTGTATAAGTCCCCACTGCTGGGGCACGGGCCTCCCTCAATCACATGAGAGGAAATTGCCATACTCATCACGTTTGGCAGACGGGTTGGCGAGGGTTTTGATATAAATGCAGAGTTTTCCTTCTCTGGGTGCTGATGATCATGCCAGCAGCTTTACCTTAGTCGCCTTTTACGACACCTCGGTAAGAGCGAGGGTGGCCTATTCTACTCTGCCGGGGACCACACGTACCTACTACTACGCACCTACTTAACCTACTTTATTTAGTTACATTTAAGTACCAAGGTTAGCCGTGTGGTCCCCGGCAGAGTAGAATAGACCACCCTCACTCTTACCGAGGTGTCGTAAAAGTCGACTAAGGTAATGCTGCTGGTATGATCATCAGCACCCAGAGAAGGAAAACTCTGCATTTATATCAAAACCCTCGCCAACCCGTCTGCCAAGCGTGGTGAGTATGGCAATTACCCCTCATGTGATTGAGGGAGGCCCGTCCCCCAGCAGTGGGGACTTAAATGGGCTGACGATGAAGTACCTAGGTAGGTAGGTAGTGTTAAGGTATTGTAAGTTTATACCAGTCTGCAGCGCCCATTTGTAAGAGCCGTCGGGGTTGGGGCCGTCAAAGTCGTTCCTGATGATGGCTTCCGTCTTCTGGCTCCAGCATGAGCTCACCAGCGACAGGATCTGGTAACAGGAAAACAATAACCCCCTTATTACAAAAAACAGCTCTGATACCGCTTTTAATCCTAAACTAGCAAGTTCATGATTATTGCGGAATAATGTTAGTTCTTAAATTTTTATTACAAATCCTCGACTAACCATAGACAACTTAGTACCGTAGGATAGTGTCAAAAGTGATCGAATCATTCAATCATTCGTTCAGTGACATTTCATTTTACATAACATTATTTTTTTGTCTGAAGTAAAATTTGTAAAGAAATGTTTTAAGCAACTATAAATTAAAATATTGACCTAAGTAAGGTTTCTAAGCAAATATAAATAAATATAAATATAAATATTTCACAACATCACATACATTGATCTGACTCCGAGTTAGGTAGCTCAAGCACCTGTGTTACGGATATCAGAATCAACAGCGGAATTACAAATATATACATTTAATACTTTTCTTTTGTAAATACATACTTATAATACATACAAACACCCAGACCAATACAAACAGACATGTTCATACACACAAATATTTGTACTGTGCGGGGATCGAACCCGCAACCCTTGGACCAAAGGCAGCGTTCACTACCACTGTACCAATCGGGTCGTCAAGTATGGCTTTCTATGAAAAGGCACAGTCTGTTTAGGGTGCATGTCTATGGTATATTTTTCCTTCGTTACGGGACGGTTTGGTGATCACCCCATCGCAAATGGACTTATAAAACCTGTATTTTGATATAATTTATATAATAAATTGACTATGCCGGAATACGATGCAACTTTATAGGTATAATCCTCTAATCTAAATCTAAAATACATTTTAAATTTAATTAATTTTATCAATCTTCGAAAATTACTTATAGCAATAAAATATGATGATTTTTAGCTAATATCATTTCAAATATCGAATTCTGGTTCCATTTAACTGTCAAGGTTTCGTTAATTTAAAAATCTATGCTAATATTATTTATGTGTTAGTTAAATTATGATTTAAACAAATATTTCGCCCTTTGACATTATAATCTTATTTAAAGTCCTTTTTGAGTATTATAAAGATTGATTGGAAGAATAAATTCATAATATTATAATTAACTTGTTTGGCGGCAGTTCATCATTGCGCAAGTCGCGGTAATTTTATTGACAAACAAATTAAGTCCAATATTGAGCCATCGAAAAGTTTCGCAAACAAATTTGAATATTATGTATTAGACGTATTGACAATGGGGGATCCAAGATGGCTCCACATATTTGAAAGGTCGATGTTCGGCCTTAAGGTAGGGCACACTAGTGACGCTAATCGATTTCCATTTTTAGCTACCTACTAAACCCGATCTATTTTAAACAATTTCGGGGTTACAATCTCTCGTAAATTCACCTTTACTATTTATTTAATACTTCTAGTTAATTGTTTGGTCTGCTTTTGCACAAGAATTTTGGATTACCGCCAAAAGTGGCCGCTTTTGGCGTGAATGAATTTTTCGCGTACAAAAACGGACCCAACATTTGTGCATGGTTATTTAATATAACCGGAAAACCAGCGTCAGGGTGTCCTTTAGACACTGTGACACATGCTGAGTGGAGCCCATTTCAGTGCCATTCTAATGTCCATTTCGTTCTATTTTTATTTTGTGTATGTTTTGCGCTTAATAAATTATTTTATTCTTATTAGAATAAGAGTAAAATAATTTTCTATAATAATATAATATAATAATATAATATAGGAATAATATAATATAATATAGGAAATAGATTTCCTTACTCTCATATTACGGAGAGGGATCGGGCACAGGACCAACAGCGAAGCACAGGGGTACACGACCGCCAACTTCCAGACTGCGGGCTGACAATTTCTTACCGAAAACTTAGGTACAAATTTTCGGCCCGACCCAGAGATCGAACCCGGGACATATTGCGCAGCCGTCGCTTTTAAAGTGCGACCACTGCGCCACCGAGGCAAGTTCAATAAAACATGACACATTTATGTCACAACATGCCCTTGAAATTGTATAATAATATGTTAAATACATATTTATAGAATCATATAATCACATGGGAATTTCTTAACAATTTGTTGATAAAATAGATTTGTTTCTGATAACATCATTAGGTTATAAGATTGATGGCTTTATTCTGTGCTTTAATTAATGTTTAATTGAAATGTTTGATACCTATTTGAAGTAGTTATTTAGTGAGTGGCCGTGTGGCCCCCGGCAGAGTAGAATAGGCCACCCTCTTACTTACCGAGGTGTCGCTAAAGGCGACTAAGGTAAAGCTGGCATGATCATCAGCACCCGAGAAGGAAAACTCTGCATTTATATCAAAACCCTCGCCAACCCGTCTGCCAAGCGTGGTGAGTATGGCAATTACCCCTCATGTGATTGAGGGAGGCCCGTGCCCCAGCAGTGGGGACTTAAATGGGCTGATGATGATGATGATGATGATTTAGTAAGTGGAACGGAACGATGGACGCAATACTAATTATCACATTGACTGCCTCCATGGCGCAGTGGTTAGTGGGTCGCACTTTAAAGCGACGGCTGCGCAAGAGGTCCGGGGTTCAATTCCCGGGTCGGGCCAAAAAATTGTACCTAAGTTTTCGGTAAGAAATTCTTAGTGGCAGCCCGGAGTCTGGAAGTTGGCGGTCTTGTACCCCCGTGCCTCGGAAAGCACGTTAAGCTGTTGGTCCTGCGCCCGATCCCTCTCCGGTCGTGTCACAGTAGTGTCCCATCAGAATGTGAAGATAAGGGAATAGAGAGTGCATTTGTGTTTGCGCACACACTTGAGCACTATAAAATATCCTGCGTACGTGACTGATCGTTGAAATTGGCCGCCGTAGCCGTAAACGTTTAGGATATTATATCACATTGACCCACCATCTTAACTTATAAAATTATTAAAAATCTCTCTCGCACGAATGGTTTCGTACCATTCTTGGATTCTTCATAATTCATGGAACTAGAAAACGCGCGCACACTAGCGACTCCAATCGATTTTAATTTTCAGCTACTAAACCGGATCTATTTTAAACAATTTCGGGGTTACAACCTCTCGGCAAACACTTATACTATTTATTAAATAACCATGTACTAATGTTGGGCCCGTTTTTGAACTCCAAAAATTGATTCACGCCAAAAGTGGCCGCTTTTGACGGCTAAAAATTGGGGGGATGGCTGTTGTTATTTAGTTCTGTGTTTTGTGCGAAACTTGATTCGTGGCGTGAACTCTAGGTCTTCCTATGTTTACGAGTATAAAATAATAATAAAAGCTAAAAATGTTTGAACTATACCGTTTAATATATATATTACTATTGACACACATTTCAATTCTCCGGTCAGGAAAGTCTTTAAATCGGTCCTTCGAGCCAGATACGTAGGAACGATAAAATCTTCTACAAATGTATGATTAGGTAAATTAAATTGACTAGGTATACAATTTTGAAGGTGTATATTTTTATAATATTGTTGGGCTATCAATATGTAAGTCTGATAATTTAATCTCCTTGAACTTTAAGTAAAAAAAATAGTAATAAGTTGAACTTATCTAATTATTCGTTGACTATTTATAACTGACATCGAGGCAGTCGTTAGTGGGACGAACTTTAAAGCGACAGTTGCGCTTGGGGTCCTAAGTTCAATCCTCGGGTCGGGCCAAAATTTGTACCCGAGTTTTTCTGTTATGAAACTCTCCGTGTTAGCCTGGAAGATGGCGGTCTTGTACAACCATGCCTCGGAAAGCTACAAATACATGCTGAAATAAATCGAAAAACCGGCCAAGTGCGAGTCGGGCTCGCGCACAAAGGGTTCCGTAGCAGCAAAGTCCAAAATTACAGTTAAATCAACCTATCTCAAAAACTATAAGAGATACTTTGATCAAACCAAAAATCGTTGAAAGAGTTAATTAGCATGCATCACCTCTATTTTTTTTAGAATTTTATACCCCGTAGTTATAAAAATAGAAGGGGGGGGACATACTTTTTACGACTTTGAGAGCTGATATCTCAAAAACCGTTCACTTTAAGAAAAATGTTTTTTAGAAAACTTTATATCATTTTAAAAGACCTTTCCATTGATACCCCACACGGGTATGTACATCGAAAAAAAAAATTTCATCCCTCAGTTACATGTATGGGGGGCCCCACCCCCAATTCTTTTTTTTACTATTTAGTGTCATATTTTTGTAGCGGTTCATACAACACATATTCCCATCAAATTTCATCACTGTAGTACTTATAGTTTCTGAGTAAATCGGCTGTGACAGACGGACAGACGGACAGACGGACAGACGGACATGACGAAACTATAAGGGTTCCGTTTTTGCCATTTTGGCTACGGAACCCTAAAAAGGCGGGTCGCACAATCTTGCAATTTTTAATAAAAATGCGACGGGTAGCCCTGATTAGCGACACCGATTTAAATGGACAATGATTCGGCGGGTAGGGCTAAAAGAAGCCGCGTGGGCTGATGCAATTCAAAGGTTTTAAATTAGTGTCTAGTGGTTTTTAGTGTGCAAGTTTGGTGTTTATTTGTGCAGTGAAGTGCCGCAAAGTGATCCTAATAATAAGAATCGTTGGATTGTATCGTTTTTAACACTGCTTTTGTGTGTCGAGTGCGTTGTCTCGTGACAACTTGCTTGGACCTAATAGAGTCTTAAAACCCGCGATTGCTTTTAGAGTGATATCCGCTGAATCCGTAGGGCGATAAAACGCAAAACACCGGCGTTTTATTGAGTGACTGTGACTTTGACTGACTTCGACTGTTGACTACCTACTTGTTCTCAATAAGTTGCTTGACATTGGCGAATTATCTTCGGTTGTCCCGCTTAATAATGCCTAAAATCTAAAACATGATAATGGCAGGAGTAATTCTCAGTCGAGAAGTTGATTGCCACAAATAAAATAAGAAGAAGAAGAAATGGACAATGTTAATAGGTATACAACATCGCATAAAACTATGGTCCCAGTAGAGCTAATATCTATACAAATACACAAGTTTTTGTTTCATCAAAAAATACCAAGTATTCATGAAATTATAGAAAATTAAAATGTTTTATTTATTTATTTATTATTATTTTCATTACATATGACTATATGACTAGATTTGTGGTAACATTACACAATCAAAAGAACATATGCGCCTTGGTAGGCATCGCAAACTGGCAAAGAGAGGAGCAGGCAGACATTTCTTATTTTATTTACTTGGTATTTGCTTTTGATATATATTCTTCTATGTAATAGTAATATTTGGAATTGGCAATTTATTTATAATCCACATGTACTTATTTTTAGGGTTCCGTACCTCAAAAGGAAAAAACGGAACCCTTATAGGATCACTTTGTTGTCCGTCCGTCCGTCTGTCAAGACCCTTTTTCTCAGGAACGCGTGGAGGTATGAAGCTGAAATTTATATCAATTACTCAGGTCTACTGTCCCTTGAAGTTGTGAAAAAATCAAACTTCTAAACCAACGCAATCAAAAGATACAGCCGTTTATGCTGCAAATTTTCGACACTTGCAAGGGAATCAAAACCTACAGGGTGCTTCCCGTGAACTCAGAATCTTGAAGTTTGGTACGAAGCAACGTCTTATAGCATAGATAAAGGAAAAATTACGAAAATCATAAATTTTTAGTTACATCACATAATATATATTTTTTTAATAATTTTAAACTTACTACCCATTTCCTCATAAACGCGTAGAGGTATTAAATTGAAATTCATACCAAATACTCAGGTCTATAATACCTTTAAGCTGTAACAAAATCAATCTTCTATGTTAATGCAATCAAAAAACAGCAATTTAAGCTGCATATTTTGAAACTCGCAAGTACTCGCAAGGGAATCAAAACCTAAAGGGTACTTCCAGTCGACCTAGAATCTTGAAATTAGGCATGAAGCAACGTTTTATAGCACACATAAAGGAAAAATTCCGAAAACCTCAAATTTTTAGTTACATAACAAAATATATATTTTTTAATTAATATAAACTTATTACTTTTTTCCTCATGAACGCGTACAGCTATCAAGTTGAAATTCATATCAAATACTTAGATCTAATTGCCTTTAACCCGTGAAAAAAAAAATCTAAGTCAACGCAAAAACACAAAAGTAAAACCATTGATACCGCATATTTTGAATTTCATTTTGCAATAAAAATACCATAGTTATGACTCGATTGTCGTAATGAACGAACTTTGTAAACCTTGCAGGTTTGTACGGAACCCTCGGTGCGCGAGTCCGACTCGGACTTGGCCGGTTTTTTTCTTATATTTTATCCTGTAAATATTCGTTCACTGAGTAGTAGCATTTATGAGTAGGTAAGTAAATCTTTTAATAAATGAATAAACTTATTGTAATTATTTTCGTTTTTATGTAGTTTGGCAATTTATTATATAATTTGATCGACATCGGGTAAGGTCCGGAGCTATGTAATGTTAATTTAGAAGTTATTTGGATGAGATTATTTTTATTGCGAGGTATATGATGACGAGGTATATCTCCTATTTTAAAGTGGGTTTTTTTCTAATAAATTTAAAATTTTCTAGCAGGTAGATGCAGGGTACGGTTAAGATTTTTAATTTTTTGAAGTGCGGCCTAATGTCGCAGGCGCGCGCTAGTATTGTGACGTCACCGTAAGCTATTTTTTTTAAAATTATGTATCTCGGGAAATACACGACGTATCGTAATATTATTTTCAATCAAGTTTTTTATTTTCAACCAAGTTGTTTTTTTTTATATATATTAAATGGGTTGGCACTTGACCTCATTTCACCTGATGGAAAGTGACAATAAGGTCTAAGATGTAGCGTGCTTACCCAGAAGAAGCCTATTCACTCTCGACTTAAAGATACCCAAATTGTAGCTCTCTGGGAATACAGAAGCCGGCAAGATGTTCCATTCCTTAGCAGTTCGTACCAAGAAAGAGGAAGCGAAACGCTTAGTACGAGCTGGTGGAACTTGCACAGTGTAAGGGTGGATTCCTGTCGTCTTCCGTAATGTCCGGTGGTAGAAAGGAGAAGGTGGTATCAATACATCGCCCGTATTTCCATCAAATACCTATTTTTCAAAAAAAAATATTTGATGGAGATACGGGCGATGTATTGCCAAGACAAGCGAGTGGATTGAGCTAGTGTTTCTTGGACGGCGATGACGTCACTTTACAACTTGTGTATTTTATAATCAAATATCTCAGAAACTAGCTAATGAAAGTTTATGAATAAAGTCCTAATTTTCTTTTTTTTTAGTAAATATTCGTTGTTATAGCGACCCCATCTCTACGAATAGCATGATGTTCACATTTAAGAACTGTTAGTACTTTGATAAGTACTAGGTATTGTTCGACTTGGCATTTAGTCAAATCGCTACCAGATACAAATACACGGTTGAATGAATCTCGACCTTTCAGACAGGTGTGAATTTTGACCTTTAAAATAGGTAACTGCTCATAGGAACACTAGCTTTTGCCCGCGGTTTCCTTCGCGTTAGAAAGTAACAAAAGTAGCTTCCATCCCTACAACTATCTCCACTAAAAAACGTTTTTTTATGGGATAGGTGGCAGACGAGCAGACGGATCGCCTGATCGTAAGCGATTGCCGCCGCCCATAGACACCGGGTATGACGTCACATTTTCATCCGTAGCTCCGTTTTGCCGTGAAAGACAGACAAATAGACAGACAGACACACACGCTTCAATAACACACAACTTCAAAACTATCGGGTAGGGGGAAACTCGCCCTTTAATAAGAAATTGCACACTTTTCCAAAAAAGTCCGATAGTCATAGTCTTAACATCAGAAATAAACATAGGCTTGCCGTCCCGGTCCTCAGACTTCATAAAAACTGTAATTCATTTGTTGGCTTAAGTATTAAGGTATTTAATAAGCTACCAAAAAATGTCATTATCCTATCACTGGATAAGTTTAAGTCTCATATTAAAACCTGCCTAATGAAGAAAGGTTACTATAGTGTACAAGACTATTTAAATGATAAGGATTCTTGGTCATGTTAATTGATTAATCTTTTGGGTTGTTATTCATAGTAGTCTATTAATATTCATAATTGTATTTTTTTTCCCTTCTCAATTGAAACTCTGTAACATCATCAATATTTGAAAAGAGTAATACTGAGTTTCTTGCTGGTGTCTTCTCAGTAGAAATCGACATTCCGAACCAGCGGTAGATATTATGTACCTATTTTGACATTCATAAGTGTTCTGTGTGGACCTAAATTGAATAAATATTTTTTTATCTTTATCTTTAATAGGGCGAGTTTCCCCCTACCCTCGTCCCAGAAATATAGGATTTTTTTCCCTCTGGCCACGTGGTCCTACTGCCCTTGTCCTACCGATCGGACCATGTGAACATTTTTACCGGTTGGTTCGATTAATCGGTAAACAAGGATTTATAATTCCGCTTCATCCTGCCGATCGGACTACTTTGCTGCCCACTATTCTAAACTCATCACCTCATCATCAGTCCATTAAAGTCCCCACTGCTGGGGCACGAGCCTCCCTCAATCACATGAGGGGCAATTGCCATACTCACCACGCTTGGCAGACGGGTTGGCGAGGGTTTTGATATAAATGCAGAGTTTTCCTTCTCTGGGTGCTGATGATCATGCCAGCAGCTTTACCTTAGTCGCCTTTTACGACACCTCGGTAAGAGTGAGGGTGGCCTATTCTACTCTGCCGGGGACCACACGGTTCTAACCTAACCCAGCCAATATTTTTGTGGCGGTAATACATACTTAACTCTACAAAACCAAAAATATTGGTTGGGTTAGGTTAGAACAGTGACCAGCAAAAATCCTAAAATTCTGGGACGAGTTTTTATAGGGCGAGTTTCCCCTTAGGTAGGGCACACTAGCGACGCCAGTCGATTTTAATTTTCAGCTACTAAACCGGATGTATTTTAAACAGCTCCGAGGTTACAATCTCTCGGCAAACACATACTATTTATGAAATAACCATGCACAATTGTTGGGTCCAACGCGTACGCGAAAAATTGATTCACGGCAAAAGTGGCCACTTTTGGCGTGAATCAATTTTTCGCGTACAAAAACGGACCCAACATTTGTGCATGGTTATTTAATAAATAGTACTTATAACTGTTTGCCGAGAGGTTGTAACCCCGAAATTGTTTAAAATAGATCCGGTTTAGTAGCTAAAAATTAAAATCGATTGGCGTTGCTAGTGTGCCCTACCCGTCACCTTAAGTAATAACTATGATAAACCTCTACAAAATAAATATTTTACGTAGGTCGATGCCTACTCTAAACGGTTCTTTGTTAAAAATTTACTTAAGAAAATATTACCTTACATCAATAGGTATTAGTTATGAAATCTGACGTTTATTGCTGTGTAGGCCGAAGAAAGGATATGTTGTGCAATCGGCCATATTTAAACATCCACTATTGCACAAAATTCAAAGAATCTTTGAATTAAAATTGGTTTCGTGTTTGGATTTTTAAGTGATAGGAGGCAGACAAGCAAACGGATCACCTGGTGGTAAGCGATTGCCGCCACCCTTAAAAATTAAACCCCCCATTTAACCCCTATTTCCCCCGGATTAGGCCTCCGGTACCCTCACTCACGCAACGAAACACAGCACAGTGCTTCTGGGAGGCCAGGGTATCACTCCGTTCGAGGAGGTCCATTTAATTGGTAGAACATTCACCCGGATTGTGGAAGGTGTGGGTTCGAGTCCCGCCTGAACACGAGATGAAATTTTTAAGTGTGTTATTGCAAAAGATTGCTATAAAAAATATCAACTGTACCCTTCTCTATGTATCTATCTATTACGATTTTCTCTATGAAATATAGCGTGAATCAGTATACATATAAGTTACTCTATGGCGTGAAGTAACGAAATAAAAATTCGCCTTCACATACAAAAGTAATCAGCTGCTGCAATTTTTATGTTGAAATGATGCCCAAAGGCCATCACCGTGCTAATATAAGATGATATTATTATCTCAATGAGCTGTGAAAGTGTTTATTTATAATGATTATGGCTAGGTGTGCCTTGGTTGTGGCACATTCGACATGCAGACAAAAGAGACAAAATTTGTCTATAGTTAATACATACTTTAACACGTTAGCTGCGGCACCAATTTTTGCATACTTTCCGTTCCTGCGGCATGAGGTATAATCGGCCCGTACCGTGACCAGACGTTAGGGCGACACGCGGTCTATTAGACCCCACCTCCTTTTACAGACTAAAATCCATTTTCTGGCGCGAAATCAAAGATAAATGAGAATTTTGGTCCTTATTGATATAGACAGTGAATTGATGAACCCCAATCCACCGTCGCCCCGGGATCTGATGGCTAGTTTAGGAATTATTAGCAAAACAAAATATGGGATCTTATACACCTCGTAACGCACTGAAATAGGGCAAATTTTCGCTGCGATTAGTGATGGGAAAAATAATATCGACGTTTTTAAACTGTCTTAACTCAATATAAATATACAAACATTAAATTTGCAAGAGTATTTGATCTAAACATGATGTATGGTGCATTTTGAAGCGATCTCTGTTTCTGTTGTAACTTGTATGTCAAATGTGTATTTTGTTAGGTATCCGCAGAATATCAGCGTCGAGGCTCTGTGTCTCCACAAATAGCTGAGCGGGGACCTTTTTGGCGCCTCTTAGAATTCTGATGTTATACTGTACCTAGATTAGGATTAAATTAATAAGTAATGTAGAGATATTTTGTTATCTGTATTTTTGGTGCCAAATAAAGATTTTTCTATTCTATTCTATCTCACCGAAGTGGCCTCTCGTAGTTGCCCTTGCTAAACCTTCTTGGGTTTACATAGACAAAGTCTACACTCTGGTTTTAAGAAGACATCCTGTATGTCAGTCTGTTCGGTGTTCAATTGTCTGCTTACCCAAATATATGCCCATGTGTTGAAGTTTGATCCATTTAATTTATTTATGGAAATACCTGATGTTCCAGCGGTTACGTGCCGTGTGCCGTAGGGCACCGATGGATTATCCATAGCACTTTTTTGGTAAATATACGAGTATAATGATTATACCTATAGCGCTCTTCAACGCGCGATGCCCGTTATGGGCATTTATTTATATCGGTTGAGGGGCAAAGTAAATAGGCATATTTGTATTTACATACGACATATATTTGGGTAAGCAGACAATTGAACACCGAACAGACTGACATACAGGTGTCTCCTTAAAACCAGAGTGTAGACTTTGTCTATGTAAACCCAAGAAGGTTTAACAGCCCTGTACAGTCATTGGTTGTCATTTGTTCTCAAACATCAAATGCAATTAAATACTCCTTGGCGTAGGTTCGTAGATATAACCAATGACATACAGTTGTCTTTTGGCAAAATCTCAGATATTTTTGTTTTTTCATTGATAAAATTATATTCTTCGCACAAACACCAAGTGTGTTCACCTACTTAAGACGACGGGTTATTTTTTTTTTGTTCTCCCAGGGGAAATGCGTTACGCATCATACCCGTCCGCCTGGGGGCGGACGGGTTATGTCGGACTCCCCCCGCATGACGGCGGGGGTCTACCGACAAAAACCCCTGGGCACCCTCTCATCGTCCGTAGTGGGGGGTCGTGGTGACGGGCACGAAGCCATGTGCACGACCCCCTAAGACGACGGGTAGCCTAACTAGCGACAACAATCGATTTCACAATTGAAATCGATTGTTGTCGCTAAATCGCTGTAAGCTACTAAATCGGATCTATTTTAAACAATTTCGGAGCGAGAGTCTCTAAGCAAATTCATATTATTTTTTTTAATAATTGTGCACTACTTTTTTGATCTGTTATTGCACTCGAAATTTGGATTACCGCCATAAGTAGCAGTTTTCGGCGGTAATTCAAATATCGTGTACAAACGCAGGCCCAAAAGTTTAGTGTCAGTATTAAATAAATAGGTAGTATTTTTTCCGAAAGCTGCAGGTTTTAAGTTGTTAAAAAATATCAAGGTTAGTTGCTATCAATTTAAATCAATTGGCGTCTCTAGTGTGTCTTAATCGTCACCTTAACTGGCAATCACTTTGCCATAAAACCATTGATGAGGTTCATAACCTCTTTGCGTAAGAAAGGAATAAAAAAGTACTCGAGTTGAGGTCGAGACGCTGACAGGCGATGAATTAAATAGCCAAGAATGTTTGTTTAGCTTTAAATAATTGATTTTAGGCTGTGAGCTTCCTAGCGCTGAGATATAAGTAAAACATCAATATTTTATTGTGCTAAATAATATGGGTGGTTTTTTTAAATATACATTAAATTCCACGGACACTGGTTGCAGACCCGAGTGAATGACTTTTTCTGACCGGATGGCGCAATTGGTAGTGACCCTGCCTCTTGCGCCAAAGGTCGTGGGTTCGATCCCCACCCTGGACAAACATTCGTGCGATGAACACTTGTGTTTGTTCAGTGTCTGGGTGTAATATAATGTATTTAAGTATATATTTGTGTTCCTCTGTTGTCTGATATCTATAACACAAGTGCTTAAGCTATTTAGTACGGAATCAGGTCAACGTATGAGATGTTGTGAGAATTATTTAAAAAAAAAACCACGAATGAGGGTACCGGAGGCCCAATTCAGGGTGTCGACGAGCAGACGGATCACCTGATGGCAAGCGATTGCCGCCGCCCATGGACACCCGCGACACCTGTGGAGTGACAAGTGCGCTGCCAACCTTTAAACCCCCCTTTCCCCCGGATTGAGCCTCCGGTACCATCACTCACGCAGCGAAACACAGCACAGTGCTGCTTCACGCCGGTTTTCTGTGAGGCCGTGGTATCACTCCGGTCGAGCCGGCCCATTCATGCCGAAGCGTGGCTTTCCCACGGTCAAAACTTCACTGTCGCGGGTGTCCATGGGCTGCGGCAATCACTTACCATCAGGTGATCCGTCTGCCACCAATTACAAAAAAAAAATATCGCTGCCATCAGGTGATCTGTCTCCTCATGTGCCACTATCACATAAAGCAAAAAATAGTCCCAAGACGGCAGCCGTGCTTCGATACCTCAAGTAGCGATTGCGTTCTCCAGCACTTCCACCTAATTTTGTAAATCTATGCAATTCAATATAAATATTTCACAACATCACATACATCACATATATCTGACTCCGAGATAGGTAGCTCAAGCACCTGTGTTACGGATATCACAACAAACAGTGGAATTACAAATATACAGCGTGTTTATTTGATACGGGCGAATATTTTAATGGCGATTACTATCGGACCTAGGGAACCTGTTGACATACATTTCTTTAGGAAATTAAGGTACTTTTTTTTCATACAAAATAATTGAGCACGCAATGTATTGCATCCACTGGTAGTTAACGTTTATAACAACAATTAACGTAGACATAAGTATCTAAACGTCATACGAGTGTCATGACACTCATGTCACTTGTCATGTCAAACAAAGTTGGACGGCATACATTGCTGCTGGGTTGCACTTTAGAAAAATCATTACACCTAATTAACCACAAAATTTAATGAAATGATTATCTTATACGATTCGTAGGATCAGATATTATAGCTGGATTAATTATTCGCCCGTATAAAATACACACGCTGTATAGGTAACATACTTTTCTTTTGTAAATAGATACTTATAATACATAGAAAACACCCACCCCAATGTTCATGCACACAAATGTTTGTACTGTGCGGGGATCGAACCCGCAACCCTTGCACCAGAGGCAGCGTTCACTACCACTGTTCCAAACGGGTCGTCATATAAATATGTCAATAAGTCAATTGAATAAACTCAACTGTTAGTGAGTTACATAATTTATTTGCTTAATTATGTCAAATCTGACATTAGGTAACATGATGACGTTATGTCTAGATTTGTTATGCAAACTTCAATTGATAAAAAGTTAAATAAATAAAATAAGTTACGTTGCAGACTAAGATTTCGCTCTTTCGTAAGTAACGTCCGCGTTGTAAAAAGTGTACATATAGAAGAATGAGAAGAAATTTAATATTTTCACAAATCAACTAATGCAAGTAGGTGTTGATATGTTGATAAAAGGGATATCAGGGTTCGTAAATAAGTTCGTAGGCACGGTTAAGGTAGCACAGTATTATTTGGTTTATCACAAATACAGAATTACATGGAAAACTTGCAAACAATCGTGAAATAATAATAAATACACGGGAAACTTAAAACGCGCGCATCGCGGCCATAGGCGGACTGCTTGCGGCGCCCTCTGTCGGGCGTCGGGATAGCGCGGGTGCGGAATATTGGCGGGAGGCTTGGGGTTTAAATACGAACCTCGTAGGGCGCGAAGTTTGAATGTGAGCGCGTTCGCTCGTGGCTCCGTGTGTCAATCCCTTTGCGCTACAATAAGTTTATTTGTGAAAATTTTAAATTTATTAAAAAAAAGTTACACAGCTTAAATGATTCATTTTAAACTAAGTCAAAAAATCAACAAATAATTTTGTAATCAGTAGAATAAACATAATAATAAATAAATAAACATTAAAAATTCTACGCTTTCGGGAGCCCAATTCTCGGGTTTGTGACATTTCAAAAACATGGCGGATATCACTTGAAAATCATACAAAAAAACTATGTTTTAGTGATATATGTCGTATGAAAAGAAATGTCACGAGCACGAGAATTGGGTTCCAGTACTTACTGGCTTATGTGAGATTGTCACTTGCGACTTCGTTAAAGGTATGAATAAATAAATAAATTAAACTGTGATTATTGTGATTATAGGTATTTTTATCAGTTTGATTTTTAGGAATTACAATTGTTCAAATTCAAACAAATTGCAATTTATGTATTTATTTTTGTTCTGCACCTACATATTTTTATTGAAAAGAAAAAAATGTAATTTCAATTAATATATTATTCATTTTTCATTTTTTTTTGGTTCTCATACAAAGCTATAATATTCAAATTCTATTTTAATGTTTGATTATCAGTCCATTTAAGTGCTAGGGCACGGACCTCCCTCAATCACATGAGGGGTAATTGCCATACTCACCACGCTTGGCAGACGGGTTGGCGAGGGTTTTGATATACATGCAGAGTTTTCCTTCTCTGGGTGCTGATGATCATGCCAGCAGCTTTACCTTAGTCGCTTTTTACGACACCTCGGTAAGAGTGAGGGTGGCCTATTCTACTTTTCCGGGAACCACGCGGCTAAATAAAAATGCGCCGCCAGTTCTGATCCCATTCTTTATCCGCACAGGTTGTATTTATGTTAGCTATCTCACCGACTGCCAACAGGCAAGACACGCTAAACAATCGATGATGAATGAATAACCTGACATTTAGATACCTTTGTGTTGCTGTAATGTTATGCAAATATTAGCTGACAAATGATGGCTTTACGATTAGTGGGTGAATATATTAAGACGTAAAGTTTATTTGAATTTGTAATAGTAAATTAAATTAGTGTTAATAATTTAACACGTTCCACGCATCATCATGACCAATGCCATCATTGGTCGTGAGTTTACAACGGTGCTGTGTATAAATCTAGGCCTACGTAAAAACCGGCCAAGTGCGAGTCGGACTCGCCCATGAAGGGTTCCGTAAAAGCAAGTAAGATATCATCATCATCATCATCTGCCCTTTTAAGTCCCCAATGCTGGGGCACGGGCCTCCCTCAATCACATAAGGGATAATTGCCATACTCACCACGCTTGGCAGACCAGCACCCAGAGAAGGAAAACTCTGCATTTATATCAAAACCCTCGCCAACCAGTCTGCCAAGTAAGATATATGGAAGGTAAATTGCGGTTTACGGTTTAAAACGTATTGAAAAAACTACTCACTAGATCTAGTCCAAACCAATTTTCGTTGTTAGTTTTTATGGTAATGTATATCATATATTTTTTTTAGCTTTATAAATCATTACACACAATTTACCTCTTTGGGAGCGTCTCTTGCGCAAAGTATTGTGTTTAGAAAAAAATGATGTTAAAAACCTCAACATCATTTTTAAAGACCTATCCATAGATACCCCACACGTATAGGTTTGATGAAAAAAAATTGAGTTTCAGCTTCAAGTGTGGAGACCCCCACAATTTTTTATTTATTTCCAATTTTTGTGTAAAAATCGTAATGCGGTTAACAAAATACATCTATTTACCAAGTTTCAATAGTATAGTTTTTATAGTTTCGGAGAAAAGTGGCTGTGACATACGGACGGACGGACAGACATGACGAATCTATAAGGGTTCCGTTTTTTGCCATTTGGCTACGGAACCCTAAAAACGTATAAAAGGTGTGGCTTGACATCGTAAAGAATGACATGCGTGCTAATAAACACAAAACTATGGATGCACCGTGTGGCCGTGGTATGGGGCCGTGTGGTCCCCGGCAGAGTAGAATAAGCCACCCTCACTCTTACCGAGGTGTCGTAAAAGACGACTAAGGTAAAGCTGCTGGCATGATCATCAGCACCCAGAGAAGGAAAACTCTGCATGTATATCAAAACCCTCGCCAACCCGTCTGCCAAGCGTGGTGAGTATGGCAATTACCCCTCATGTGATTGAGGGAGGCCCGTGCCCCAGCAGTGGGGACTTAAATGGGCTGATGATGACGATGGATGCACAAGATGGTGTGAAGTGGAGGAGTCGAAGTAGGAAAGTGGAACAAGGACTTCAAAGCGACAGCTTGGTACGCAAACGGGACTTAAGGTGACGGGTAGGGCACACTAGCGACGCCAATCGATTTTAATTTTTAACTCCTTGACCGGATCTATTTTAAACAATTTTGAGGTTACAAACAGTGGACAAACACTTAAACTATTTATAAATAACCATGCAAAAATGTTGGATCCGTTTTTGTACGCGAAAAATTGATTCACGCCAAAATCGGCCACTTTTGACGGTAATCCAAAATTCGAGTGCAAAAGCAGATCAAACAGTTAACTATACGTATTAAATTAATAGTACGCGTAAGTAAGTAGTAATATTTCGCGTACGCGTGCGTTTCGAGAATCAATTTTTCGCGTACGCGTTGGATTCAACATTTTTGCTTGGTTATTTAATAAATAGTACCTATAAGTGTTTGCCGAGAGATTGTAACCTCGAAATAGCTTAAAATAGATCAGGTTTAGAAACTAAAAATTAAAATCGATTGGCGTCTCTAGTGTGCCCTACCCGTCACCTTAATAGAAAAAAGGCTCGACAACTTTTGAAGTATTTCTTTTTTCGGATTTCTTTACGGATCAAATGGCACCGCCATATTTTTTTTAGGGTTCCGTAGCCAAAATGGCAAAAACGGAACCCTTATAGTTTCGTCATGTCCGTCTGTCCGTCTGTCCGTCTGTCACAGCCGATTTACTCGGAAACTATAAGTACTACAGTGATGAAATTTGATGGGAATATGTGTTGTATGAACCGCTACAAAAATATGACACTAAATAGTAAAAAAAAGAATTGGGGGTGGGGCCCCCCATACATGTAACTGAGGGATGAAATTTTTTTTTTCGATGTACATACCCGTGTGGGGTATCAATGGAAAGGTCTTTTAAAATGATATAAAGTTTTCTAAAAAACATTTTTCTTAAAGTGAACGGTTTTTGAGATATCAGCTCTCAAAGTCGTAAAAAGTATGTCCCCCCCCCCTCTATTTTTATAACTACGGGGTATAAAATTCTAAAAAAAATAGAGGTGATGCATGCTAATTAACTCTTTCAACGATTTTTGGTTTGATCAAAGTATCTCTTATAGTTTTTGAGATAGGTTGATTTAACTGTAATTTTGGACTTTGCTGCTACGGAACCCTTTGTGCGCGAGCCCGACTCGCACTTGGCCGGTTTTTTATTGATTGTAACGATATTAAAGAGTGGGAACATAAGCAAAGCACTGAATTTTGGAAAAGACTAAACCTCGACTAGAACAGTCTAAGGCGTTCGAACAGAGACGATCTGAAGAAATAATAAAATTGAGTAGAGGACATGTTAGGGCACTCACTCGGGCCCTCACGGGGCACTGCAAATTAAACAAGCACCTGCACAACATGGGCCTTTCAGATACCAAAATCTGCAGGTTCTGTCGCGAGGACGAGGAAACGATTATCCACGTCCTCGGCGAATAGTGCATAACGCTGCACCGCTGCAGAAGCCGGCACCTGGGAGCACACATGATCTCAGCTGACGAGATCAAGAGCTCCCCCATCAGCTCCATTCTCGGGTTTATCCTGGAACTGGAGCTACATGAGGTGCTGTAATAGGTTACGGGGCTGCCACAATAGATCATCTACTGGTCGCAGTGGCTATGAGACGCAGGGCTCACCCCATTTCTATCAAATAATAAATAATAATGATATTAAAACAGTAATAAGAAAAAAGATCAAGACGTTTAAAATAAAAACGGATTGTAATTTTTCAAACTTGCCTTGGCACTCGCCATTTTTAGTGGCCACTTTTTTTAAATTTATCTTTTTTGTGATAGATGGCTACGAACTGACGGATCACCTGATGGTAAGCAATTGCCGTCGCCCATGGACACCCTCGACACCAGTGGAGTCACAACGCTTTACCCCCCTTGCACCCGGTTTGGGCCTCCGATACCCTCACTCACGCAGCGAAACACAGCAAAGTGCTGCTTCACGCCGGTTTTCTGTGAGGCCGTGGTATCACTCCGGTCGAACCGGCCCATTCATAATTTCTTTACAATCAATAAAAACCTATGGTGCATGAAATATATATATATATATATATATATATATATATATATATATATATATATATATATATATATATATATATTTATGGAACCAGACATTTGGCTACAATCTCACCTGATGGTAAGTGATGATGTGGCCGAAGATGGCTCATGCCTGTCTAGTAACAGCCTATTCACTCTTTTCTTGAATTTTTTTTTTAATGCGTATAGTGTTTGATTTCCTACTCCCGTGACGCCGTGTGTACAAATTTCTTTATCGGTGGCGCAGTGGTTAGTGGGTCGCACTTTAAAGCGATGGTTGTGCAAGAGGTCCCGGGTTCGATCCTCGGGTCGGGCCAAAACTTTGTACCTAAGTTTCGGTAAGAAATTGTTAGTGGCAGCCCGGAGTATGGAAGTTGGCGGTCTTGTACCCCCGTGCATCGGAAAGCACGTTAATGCGTTGGTCCTGCGCCCAATCCCTCTCTGGTCGTGTCAAAGTAAAGTCACATCGGAATATGAGGGTAAGGGACTAGAGAGTGCACTTGTGTTTGCGCACACAATTGAGCACTATAATATATTCTGCGTACGTGGCTGATCGTTGAGATTGGCCGCCGTAGCCGTAATCGGTTGGGATTATTACATATTTCTTTGGTTATGTAGAGGGAGGTAGGTATCTTACTATACCTAATGAGGGATACCGTGGGAGAGCAACTCTTCGGCATAAATGGGCCGGCTCGACCGGGGTGATACCACGGCCTCACAAAAAACCGGCGTCAAGCACTGTGCTGTGCTTCACTGCGTGCGTCACGGTACCGGAGGCCCAATCTGGGTGAAAGGGGGGTTTAAAAGTTGGCAGCACACTTGTGACTCCACCAGTGTGTCTATGGGCGGCGGAAGCCGCCAGGCGATCCGTCTGCTCGTCTGCTTCCTATTACATAAAAAAAACCTAAAAAGGGATAGCCAAATAGCGAAATAATTAATAAAATTCAAGGTTTATCTCCGCAAATAACGATATTTAACAGCAAAATTATTCAAAAACAGCGGTTTTACAGGAAATTTTACGACATTATCTAGCTAATTTAAGGATATTTAATTGCTTGTAACAAAATAATTTTACAAGGGTTAGGTTTCAATATTGGAAAAACGAAAAGATCGAAGGTAGCTTAGTGGATATGCTACGCGCCTTCCATGCGGGAGATCGTCGTTCGAATCCGAGCATGCTTTTTGATTTTTCAAATCTTTGTGCATATTTCTACCATTAGCTCGGCGGTGAGGGAAAACATTTTGAGGAAACCTGTTGTGGCTGATTGAGATTGGCCGCCTCCAACCGACTACGGTTTCACCGAGCCACAACACGTTTCCTCAAGATGTTTCCCTCACCGGCGAGCCAATGGTAGAAATATGCACATATATTTAAAACCGTAGTCGTTTGGAGGATACTATTTATAAAGAGATAAATTCTATAGATAACGACAAAGCTTATTAAGGTGAAGGGTAGGGCACACTAGCTACGCCAATCGATTTTAAGTTTTAGCTACTAAACTGGATCTATTTTAAACAATATCGGGATAACAATCTCTCGGCAAACACCTGTACTATTTATTTAATACTTATAGTTAACTGTGTGGTCTGCTTTTGCACTCGAATTTTGAAGTACCGCTAAAAGTGGCCGCTTTTGGCGTGAATCAATTTTTCGCGTACAAAAACGGACCCAACATTTGTGCATGGTTATTTAATAAATAGTATAGGTGTGAAAAAAAACCTAAGCTTTTTATGAATTGACAATGACTTAAGGTGACGGGTAGGGCACACTAGCGACGCCAATCGATTTTAATTGTTGGCTACTGAACCGGATCTACTTTAAGCAATTTCGGGGTCAAAAACTCTCGGCAAACACTTATCACCTTATTATAAATCGCGATCTAAAGTTATTACTGTACTAAAGCTCATGTCATCCCGTTCCAACACGCAATGTTAAAAGGGGCTGGCACGAGTTTTATTACGGGACTATCCTTAGTTCGCGATTTTAAATAAGGGGGTTATACTATTTATTAAATAACCATGCACAAATGCGGACCCAACATTTGTACTCCGAAAAATTGATTCACGCTAAAAGTGGCCGCTTTTGGCGGTAATAAATTTTTCGCGTACAAAAACGGACCCAACATTTGTGCATGGTTAATTAATAAATAGTATAAGTGTTTACTGAGAGGTTTTAATCCCTGAAATTGTTTAAAATAGATCCGGTTTAGTAGCTAAAATCGATTGGCGTTGCTAGGGTGCCCTATCCGTCACCTTAAGGATACTTTAACAGCATTTGTTTAAATTAAAACCACGGATTATCTAAAACTATGTTATTACGGAACCATTCGTTTAATTTAATTCACACTTGCTTCTGTACCTGACGATGTGTTTCTGGTTTGTTTTTAATACTTTATGTAATACTTATGAATATGCATAGACAATTTCTTGTAAGTAGGTAGGTGCCTTTGAACATTTAGATGTTTTCATTGGGATTTGTAATAGGCGGTGGCGCAGTGGTCAGTGGGTCGAACTACAAAGCGGCGGCTGCAAGACGTCCCGGGTTCGATCCTGGGTCGGGCCAAAAATGTGTACCTATAGTTTTCGGTAAGAAATTCTTAGTGGCAGCCCGGAGTCTGGAAGTTGGCGGTCTTGTATCCCCGCGCCGATTGGCGTCACTAGTATGCCCTTTTTTTTTCTTTTTTTTTTGACGCTGGGGAATGCCTCCTTATGCATACCCTCCTGCCGGGGGGCAGGCGGGTTATCTTGGGCTCTTCTGGCGGGGGCTTCTCCTAGCGAGAAGCCGGCCAGGGCATACCGACTAAACCCCAGCTACGCTCCTTCATGGCCAGAGTAGGGAGGGGACATGAGTACGGGCTAAAGAACCTTACTTCACGTCCCTCCCCCAGGCGGAGGGCCCACTTACACTGCGGACCCGACACTGCCTCCCCCAGTCAAGCTGGGCGGGTCACTATGGTGCCCTAACCCGTCTCAAGTAATCTGATATCTGTAACACGGAGTCAGATCAATGTAGGTATGTGTGTTGTTTAAAAAAATACTAAAACCATACCATAATGTAATTCCATTATCGGCTATTAATTCGTGACTTTACTGAAGTTCTAGTCGGTTTGCTGATATTTAACTGTAAAAATAATATTCGTTCTATGACTCTTTTGGACACATCATCATCATCATCATCATCAGCCCATTTAAGTCCCCACTGCTGGGGCACGGGCCTCCCTCAATCAAATGATTGGTAATTGCCATACTCACCACGCTTGGCAGACGGGTTGGCGAGGGTTTTGATATAGGTAAATGCAGAGTTTTCCTTCTCTGGGTGCTGATGATCATGCCAGCAGCTTTACCTTAGTCGCCTTTTACGACACCTCGGTAAGAGTGAAGGTGGCCTATTCTACTCTGCCGGGGACCACACGGCCTCATGGCGATCGGTAAACATGAAATTGTTATGTCAAAAATGTATACCTACAATTTGTCTTTCAATCGCCTCCCACCTATATCAAACACTAGCTGTTTCACGCGATTTCACCCGCGTCCCGAGGGAACTGCTTCCCGTACCGGGATAAAATATAGCCTATGTTACTTCTGAATAATGCAGCTTTCTAATGGTGTAAAAATTATTGCAATCGGTCCAGTAGTTTTTGAGTTTGTTCATTACAAACATACAAAAATACAAATATTTCCTCTTTATAATATTAGTGTAGACTAGCCTCCTATTGCAAAACGCGAATAAGGATAGTCTCGAAACTAAATTCGTGCCATCCCCTTTGAACATGGAACGGGATGATATGAGCATTAGTACGTTAATAAGTTTACATCGCGATTTATAATAATCAGATAAAGCCAACAAATAAAAAATAAAAATATCCCACGTATTTCTTTTAAAGATGTTTCTATACATAAGGTTTGAGAGATCTTCTGAAGGTGACGGGTAGGGCACACTAGCGACGCCAATCGATCGTCGGCAAGTCTGTTATGGTGGATTTGGTTGATTAACAATTGAAGTTTTTCAGATTAAAGTAACCTGATATTTTGCTGTCTGTACTTGATAAGGATGTCAATGTTTGGCTTTTTAAGGTGACGGGTAGAGCACACCGCGACACAGCGACTTTATTTTTTACCTACTAAGCAGGATCTATTTTAAACAATTTCGGGGTTACTACCTCTCGGCAAACACTTATACTACTTACTAAATAACCATGCACAAATGTTGGGTCCGTTTTTGTGCGCGAAAAATTGATTCGTGCCAAAAGTGGCCGCTTTTAGAGGTAATCGATTTCTTTTAAACGTAACTAAACCGTATCTATTTTAAACAATTTCGGGTTTACAATCTCTGGGCAAACATTTATACTATTTATTAAATAGCCATGCACAAATGCAGGGGGGTCGTTCTTCTTTTTTATCGACAATGAGCCAAACTTACAAATCAACATTTAACTTTTATATAACAGACTACAAATGATAAATAGTATGTCCTAAATATTCGTTAATGTACTACTTTATATATGGACTAATACATGATGTAAAATCTAATTGATAAAGAAAACTTTTAGATTGAAATGAACACCTCCGTCACGTCCCCCGAAATTAGTGCCATTTACACCTCTGTCACGCTTTATATATTTTTTTACAAAGTTAAATCATGCTAAACTATCTACGAGGTGATAAAACAATGTCATTATTTCATGGTAAATTAGGAATATCTTGATGGTGTAACTTATACTTTTTTTATAATTAATTACTTCATAGGTTACTGAGGACGGGCTCATTGTCGATAAAAAAGAAGAACGACCCAGGGTCTGTTTTTGTACTCGAAAAATTGATTCATGCCAAAAGTGGCTACTTTTGGCGGTAATCCAAAATTCGAGTGCAAAAGCAGACCAAACAGTTAACTATAAATAAATAGTATAGGTGTTTGCCGAGAGACTCGAGCCCCGAAATGGTTAAAAATATATCTTGTTTACTAGCTAAATTAAAATCAATTGGTGTCGCTAGTGTGCCCTACCCGTCGCCTTAACATTACGTGTTGGAACGGGATGACATGAACTTTACTACCGTAATAACTTAAGATCGACATTTATAATAAGGTAGTAATAAGTAATACCAGTAAAACCCGCTATTTTGATTTAATCTAAGAGTAATACTTAGTTATTTGAGAAAATAAAACCCATTGTGGTATTCATTTAGTTAAATGTTATAACTTCTAGAACTCACCAAAAAAAATCCAACAGAAAAAAACATTGTTTCAGTCTTTTTAGAAAACTTAAAAAAAAAACACTAAAACTTTTTCGAAAATACTGGCCGAAAACCCGCGCTGTCAGTTTTCCCGCGCAAAAGTGACAGCTCGTCTTCCCTTTTCACGCGAGACTGGTGGCGTTCGCCATGCAACAGTTTACGATAGTCTCACCTCTGACCTCTAAACACCAAACGACGTGCCGGTGGCGAAATACGGAAACACGATTATGCAGTACTCTTCTAATTTTACACGTAGACAGTAGCGCCACATACAACTGCAAAGCTGTTTTGTCAGTAGTGTTCTATACAAGATTAGATGTTGGTGGCGAAATTTAGAACTACAAATTGCGAGTACAAATTTGTCAATAAGCGCATAGACACTAGCGCCATTGTTGTATGTATATGTTTTTTCGACATAACACGTTCTTGGCGGGTTCGTTGTTAGAATATTAATGTAGAATCCATGTTAGTTTAATTCCATGTCAATAGTTTAATTTAAAAATGATGTTAACTATATTAAGTACTTGATGATCGAGGTCTTTCGACAAACAATGCATTTGATGATAAATAAATAACTAATGTTTGTGACTGCCTCGGTGGCGTAGTGGTTAGTGGGTCGCACTTTAAAAAGCGCCGTGTGGTCCCCGGCAGAGTAGAATAGGCCACCCTCACTCTTACCGAGGTGTCGTAAAAGGCGACTAAGGTAAAGCTGCTGGCATGATCATCAGCACCCAGAGAAGGAAAACTCTGCATTTATATCAAAACCCTCGCCAACCCGTCTGCCAAGCGTGGTGAGTAAGTATGGCAATTACCCCTCATGTGATTGAGGGAGGCCCGTGCCCAAGCATTGGGGACTTAAATGGGCTGATGATGATGATGATGACTTTAAAAAGCGACGGCTGCGCATGAGGTCCCGGGTTCGTTCCCCGGGTCGGGCCAAAAATTTGTACCTAATTTTACGGTAAGAAATTCTTAGTGGCAGCCCGGACTCTGGAAGTTGGCGGTCTTGTACCCCCGTGCCTCGGAAAGCACGTTAAGCTGTTGGTCCTGCGCCCAATCCCTCTCTGTTCGTGTCACAGTAGTGTCCCATCGGAATATGAGAGTAAGGGAATAGATAGATAGATAGATAGATAGATAATACGTTTATTCTGCTGCTCAAAATTATAGAGTTATATAATCAAGTTGTAAACATTAATAATAGTCATAGAGTCTGATAGGTAGAAGCAATTAATGAAATACAAAATATAAGAATAATAATTAGTGAACAATGTTGCAGCAAGAATGGTCCCCGTCTCAGCCTATGCCACAGCAAAGCCATGACGCTGATTTTCAGACGGCGGCCTCAGAGTTTGTCCGCGCCAGGCGAGGTGCTACAAATTTCGATAAAAATTAACTGTTAATTTTTGTATTGTGATGGTGTGACAAAAGGTGTAAAAAAGAAAACCGCAGTGTGCTACAAAAAATTTAAAAATTTGCAAAGTAATTGAAAATGTCGTTAATGGGTGGAATTTATTTATTAAGTAATAGTGATTCAGATAAAATTAAATTAATATAATTAATATGTAAGTGATGGTAAATGGTGAATGTAAATTAATGTTAAAAAAAAATGTCCAATAAGTAGTATAAAAAAATGAGAGATAACATGTGGATGATAGATATTCATCATAATTGTTGCAAAATCTGCATCTTGAGTAAATGCTCTTTTAGTTTCTGTTTGAAAGCTAGTTTCGAGTATAGAGTAGAGTAGAGAGTGCACTTGTGTTTGCGCACACACTTGAGCACTATAATATATCCTGCGTACGTGGCTGATCGTTGAGATTGGCCGCCGTAGCCGTAATCGGTTGTAGGATATTAATATCTGTGGTTGTTTATTACATCTAGACCATCTTCTTCATCTCAGCGTGTGATTCCCGGTTGCGTCCAAAGCTGTCGCTCTGGAGCTTGGGGTACGCTTAGATCATGATTCAGGATTTGGGGAGTCTAGTAATTTATAATAATAATAATAATAGTCGTGCCATAGTCTCTCCATAGTACCAGTTAACCGGTCCACTAGCACCTCAACCCAATAGCCCAGTTCATTTTGTTTTCCATTATTTTCAATAGTCTTATGCCAACCGGGGACTGTCCTTGGCTACACTTCTGTAGTGTATACAGGGATAGTCGCCGGCTGGTGTCACAGCACATTATAGTAAAACTGTCAATTGAACGGGCCTCTACGTGTTGGCTTCGGCCCCACGCACGCCATCCAAAAGTGGTTATGGAATAACTGACAAACATAATAATAATTTATCATAATAATTTATTTCAACATAACCAGATAGATACATATTTTTTTTTTTTATTATTTCTAATGAAATTCCACGGACACTGGTTCCGTGCCTTTATTGTGCTCGTTGTTTAAGTGTTACAAATTCTTTTTGAAATTTGCTCGGCGATAAAATTAAACTACCTAAATTAAATTACAATAATAATTTAGGCAGTCATGCATGGTTAATGTTAGTAAGATGTATAAAATTAAAATTTTTTTTTAGATAGATACATATTATAAACAAAGTTTGGCCTCTGCTTATAAGTGCAAGAAGCACTCGTGCCAGAAAAGGCCGCTTTTCCTTAACACTTATTACATTCTAAGGTACAGATAAAACGTAACAATAAAAACAGTATTATTAATAATAGTAACATAAATAAAATTAAGCATCTAATAACATTACATGAAAATAATTACAACCAAGATAGAGAGCATGGATGCTGTTTGATGCGTTTTGAGTGTTTGTATGAGTGTAATTACTTTAAGTCTCATATCAAAACCTGCCTAATGAAGAAAGGTTACTATAGTGTACAAGACTATTTAAATGATAATGATTCTTGGTTATGTTAATAGATTAATCTTTTGAGTTGTTATTCATAGTAGTCTATTAACTTTCATAATTGTATTTTTTTCTCTTCTCAATTGAAACTCTGTAACATCATCAATATTTGAAAAGAGTAACTACTGAGTTTCTTGCTGGTGTCTTCTCAGTAGAAATCGACATTCCGAACCAGCGGTAGATATTATGTACCTATTTTGACATTCATAAGTGTTCTGTGTGGACCTAAATTGAATAAAGAATTTTTTATCTTATCTTTATCTTTTATCTTAAAGAAGTAACTGCCGTCTGACCTTCGTAAACCTTTTGACAGGGGAACCAGACCAAATCAATCATAATTACACGTTTCAGAAACTACTCGAAATGTGTAGGATTCCGCAGGAGTGTCGCAGGTTCTAATTCATCTTCAAATATATGTGCGTTTTTCTATCATTAACTCGGATTCTTTTCGGATAGTTGCGGCAGAGTTTCGTTGTAAATTTCCAGAGTTCTTCAATCCTGAATCATGATCCAAGAGGTAATTACTTACTTACCGACCCCGGCTCCGAATGATAGATAAAATCATATTATCTTCGTCTTTAAGGTGACGGGTAGGGCACACTACTAAACCGGATCAATTTTAAACAATTTCGGGGTTACAACCTCTCGGCAAACACTTATACTATTAATTAAATAACCATGCACAAATGTTGGGTCCAACGCGTACGCGAAAAATTGATTACCGCCAAAAACGGCTACTTTTAGCGTGAATCAAATTTTCGCGTTTGTGCACGGACCCAACATTGCATGTGCATGGTCATTCAATAAATAGTATAAGTGTTTGCCAAGAGGTTGTAACCCGAAATTGTTTAAAATAGAACCGGCTTAGTAGCTAAAAAAATATAATCGATTGGCGTCGCTAGTGTGCCCGATCCGTCACTTTAATCACCACGCTTGCATCATTGGTGATCACAAACCCGAGCTATGTTCGAAAAAATCAAAACATACTCTTTGATCGATCCGGGAATCGAACCCAAGACCCCGAAATCACGGCCCGGTACTTAAACCACTAGACCGACAGGATATTTATATAACAGTGCAAAAATGTTGAGTCCAACGCGTACGCGAAAAATTGATTCACGCTAAAAGTGCCCGCTTTTGGTGTGAATCAATTTCGCGTACAGAAATGGACCCAACATGGTTATTTTTGTGCATGGTTATTTAATAAATAGTATAAATGTTTTCCGGTTTTGTAGCTAAAAATTAAAATCGATTAGCATCGCTAGTGCGCCCTACCGATGCGGGATTCCTTATAATCCCATCGGTGGTAAAACAAAGACCACCTCATTATAAATGGCGATTTAAACTTATTACCGTTCTAAAGCTAAAGCCGTCCCGTTCCAATGCGCATTGTTAAAAGAGGCAGTCATGAGTAGAATAAGCCACCCTCACTCATACCGAGGTGTCGTAAAAGGCGACTAGGGTAAAGCTGCTGGCATGATCATCAGCACCCAGAGAAGGAAAACTCTGCATTTATATCAAAACCCTCGCCAACCCGTCTGCCAAGCGTGGTGAGTATGGCAATTACCCCTCATGTGATTGAAGGAGGCCCGTGCCCCAGCAGTGGGGACTTAAATGGGCTGATGATGATGATGATGCAGGCATGAGTTTAGTTCCGGAACTTTTCTTAGACCGCGTTTTGAAACAAGGAGGACTAACTCCGTTTTAGTACCTCAAGAATATTTTTTTGACGTCTAGAGACTAATGTGCTAATAGACTAGGTTAGATAAGGAAGCCTAATGACTTTTATTTGCTCTTTATAAGTAGTTTCGTAAACCTGATTTTATAATTAATATTATATTTTATTTAGCAGTAGACTAAAGATTTTTAGGTAAATACTAGTTGCTTATTTAAAATGTTCAATAGGTATATCTATATGCATAGATTCATTACTTACAATAATTTTAAGTCTAGATTTAATTAGGTAATTAGATAAGAAGGAACTCCCTCTTAAGTTGTGAGCTAGAATGGATGAAGTTTTTTTTTTGAACTTTTTTTTTTAATAAACTTTTTCGACTTAGCTTACCTAACCAATAATATTAAAATCTTTTAATTGTTTAAAACACTTAAGTTATATAATGAACGATTGATTCTGTGCGTATGTAACGTCATTGTTTTATGAACACATTTACCTACTTTACTTTTGTTATCTAGTACCGTTTCAGTGTAGTATTTAATATGTTGTTTAAATAACTCATAATGCATGGTAGGATGATAGGATTATATCTAAATAATGCAATACTTACTTGTGCACTGAGTGCACAGTATACCATTAGTTATAATGTGCACATGTTATCACATTAAGTATATAGAAAAAAATGGTAAAGAAAATTGGTATACTCTTAATGATCTTGTTAGATTTATATCAGTTGGCTATAATTTTAAGTAACAATTGTCAAAGACTATGTTTGTACATATAAGTTATGTAATATTGTGAATAACTGCTATGGCCTAAAATATTTAAGTGTTACCCTTTAATATGATAAGTATATGTTATGTTAACGGCTGTTGTTATTTCTTAATAAATAAATAAATTAAGGTGACGGGTAGGGCACACTAGCGACGCCAATCGATTTTGATTTTTAGCTACTAAACCGGATCTATTTTATACAATTTCGTGGTTACAGCCTCTCGGCAAACAACTAAGTATACTATATATTAAATAACCATGCACAAATGTTGGATCCGTTTTTGTTCGTGAAAAAATGAATGAATAAATTTTTCGCGTACGCGTTGGAGCCAACATTTATTGCATGGTTATTTAATAAATATATAGTGTTTGTCGAGAGGTTGTAACCCCGAAATTGTTTAAAATAGATCCGGTTCAGTAGCTAAAAATTAAAATCGATTGCCCTACCCGCCAACTTCCTGACTCCGGGCTGACACTGAGAATTTCTTACCAGAAAAACTTAGGTACAAATGTTGGCCCGACCAGGGAATCGAACCGACCTCAAAAGCGCAGCCGTCGCTTTAAAGTGCGACGACACTAATCTCTGTGGCCTGCGCCACCGAAACAGTCAATACCGAACGATTGGTTGTCTGTACTGCAGCCAAGAGTCATGCGCATAACTCCAATATCGATGTAAAGGTCAGAAAAGATTATGTACGTATTTATGTAGGCATGTGAAGCAGTGCCGGCTCCAGGATTGGCCACCAGGAATACCTGTTGGCACAGTGGATAAGAACGCGTCCTTCGAACACGGTGGTCGTGGTTCGAATAGCATGCACCTTTTGATTTTTCAAATCTATGTGCATATTTCTACCATTAGCTCGGCGGTGAGGGAATACATCGGAATTCTGCACGTCTCAGATAGTTTCTGATAAAACGGTTATGACGGTATTAGTTAGGGCTTGTAAAAAAATAATTTAAAAAACCCTCGACGGCGGCCATCTTGGATTTGAGATTTGTGACAATAAATATATTCTGCTACTCAAGCCCTTTTATATGATACCCATATTGTGGGAGTTGTGTTAAAACATACAATCCATATTTTTGTGACGGCGGCCATCTTGGATCGATTTTTATCCGAGATAGCTAAGAACACTCCCCCCTTATTCATCTTTCAACAAAAAAAATAAAATCAAAATCGGTTCATTTGTTCGGGAGCTACGATGCCATAGACAGACACAAATACACGCGCACGCACGCACGCCCGTAAGCACGCACGCACGCACGCAGTACGCACACACACACGTCAAACGTATAACACCCCGTC
>CM032490.1:6757237-6791413 GCA_019059595.1 Marasmia exigua
AACTAACCGACACTAGTTAACTAAACAAATTACTTTAGTAATAAAAAAACTCACCATACAAATCATCATCATTCGCATTATCCGAATCAAGGTCTTGTTTGGTTTTGTCCTTGGACGGGGAGGATTCTGCTTCTTCTAAAATGGCTTCATCTAGGTATTCTTCATCTGAAAAAAATAAAATTTAGAAATAAATATATATTTCACAACATCAAATGCATTGCTACTTAGGTAGTCAAATTTCAGTAAAACTTTTTTTTTATGCTAGAAGCGGACAAACGAGCAATCGAGTCACCTGATGGAAAGTAATTATCGCCGCCCATGATTATCCGCGAACTTCTTCCACCTTATTAATAAAGTAAGTCTAAAGTTATTACAGTACTAAAGCGCATGTCATCCAGTTCCAACACGCAATGTTCACGATTTGTAATAAGGGGGTTTATGACTTTACCACGACTATGTGACCAAAACGATTGACCCCCTGACGCCAAAGCTGGATCCGCCCTTAGTTATAGAAAATGCAGACTTCCATTTGGAACTTACCTTTAATACTCTGAAACACAGCCATATTCTTTATAGTTTGTTCTTTGAATGCAGCTGCTTTTTCAAGATTTTCTATGCAGACAGCACAAATATATTTTGTATCACTGGGCACCTAAGACAAGATTTTTATGAATTCTTACGGAAAATCACCCGGGAAAAAGAGGTTCTGTCAAGTCAGTGCGAGTTTTTTGAAAAAAATGTCACGTCTCACTTAAAAGATGCTTATAAGTTAGTTAATAATACGATATATTTATAGGAGCGTTAACTGTTGTTATTTTTATCAACCATCAAACACGGCCTTCAAGTTATTTTCTTTTATAAGTTGACGCAAAAGCCGAACCTTTATATCGAAGCAGGTTTCAAATAGTTTTTCATAACTTTCCTCATTTTCCGCGTAAGTAGCAAATAGGTCGCATAAATCGTTAGTGCTCATGCAACTGATACAACCTACGATCTCTTCCTCGTCCATTTTTTATTTTATTTTGCACACAAAAGAGGACATTTCCCAAAACTTTTTTGAAAAATCTGCTGTTTTTTCACCGTTTGACAAAAGAAGATCACACAGTGCTGTAGTTAATAACGTAATCTAGGTTTTTATCGATATATTCCATTCTCGATTTGAAATGTACATCACTGTTCTAAGCTCGCATGATTGGTCAAAAGTTTTAAAAGAGGCACAGTTTAACGCTATCCTACTTTTTGATTGGTGGATTTTACATAAGTCATTGGGATATTTTGAGGTTCTTTCTGAGTCACCTTCCTTTTTAGTTAATTTTTGGAGTCAATTATTTCATTTATTTATAAGATTGTTTGGCTAGACTAACATATTTCTATTGATATTGTTCATACATGTTATATTATAAAATAATACATATTATTAAATTATTTCTTGATATAAATTAATGATATTTAACAATAAATAAACATAATCCAGTTTCTATAATATTGACTGAACAAACAGTATGTAAATACTACATCACTGAGCAGGAAAAGAAAAAAAGTTTTATTGTTTTGACGTTTCGCTTGTTTGTTTCGTCTCTCTTCTCATTGTCGTAATGTAAATAAATTAAACTATTAAATTAAATTGCCTTGAGCGTTTAATTTTATGCGAAACGAGATTCGAAAGCGGCGGGACGGCTGCGTAATGTTGGCGAGAGTGCGCCGACCCCGTGATACGTGTTACAAACTTCTTTCAAACTGTTTATTAATTAATTCAATTTATTAACGATTGTGACCAAAACAATGAAGCTAAAAATAGATAGAGGTCTTCTGCCGATCAAGGCTCATTTCTTCTTCTTTTTCGCGGGTAAGTTTTTGAAAATCATCTCTGTTTTATTATATAAATGTATAAAAAAAACATTGGCGCCAGCATAAACTTACTTTATTTCTATCAGTGAAGACCTGTTACTAGCTTTAAGACATTCATTGTAATTGCTACTGTATTAAGACAGCTGTTGGTCTTCCGAATAAAATAAAATAAATAAATAAATAAAGTTGTTTATAAAAAAATACTCATAAAGCCTTATTCATACTTTAAATCCAGAGTTATTCGTAAATAATGACGAAAAATAATAATGGTTCTCTCATTTTATTTTCTAGTTAGGTATTTATTTACTTTTTACAATTTGGAGGGTTTTTCTACTCAATTTAAGTTTAACTTCTATGAAAACAAAATAGTTACATACTTTATAGCAATCTTTATTATCATAGCCTTTATATATAGTCTTAAACTCTTACCACCTTTTCAACAATACATTTATTCCTTTCCTTTGGTAAGGAAAAATACAATTATTTTACATCTAAGAACTATTTACTATATTTTTTTTTTGTTCTATTTTAATCTACGATCAGTCTTTGAACTATGAATGGATGCGTTGATTGTGATAGGCTTGCTGAGTGTGCCCTCCAGTAAGGACACTTCTCCTGGTCCAGTGACCCTATACTCTCTCCTGTAGCCAGAATATATCGTGCCTTTTTAGGCGATTAGGGTAGTTTTGGGTTTTTTATGTTGCTACCAGGTCATTAGGGTGTATCGAGAGAAAGAAAAAATTTACTATATGAATACATAAATATTTACGAAAAAATATATCCCCCAAATCGCTGCATACAGGCCAGGAGACTTAGCATATTTCCTTTTTGAATGGCCAAACTGATACGTTTTTATTTGCGAACAGCTGAGCATCCTCACAAAAACCATTACTCATTAGGTCACTGCAGGCTGAATAAACACGGCACTAGAACCGGGCTGGCTGATCATGTACAATGGACCGAAAGAGAGTCTAAGTGCGGAATAGGGAGTCCACATTACATTACATTACCGGGCTGGCTGGAGACCCCACCTGTAGATTCTGTAAGGCAGAGGACGAGACACAGATTCACATCCTTTGTCAATGCATTGCTCTCGGGCAAGAAGCCACACCCTGGGCAGCTAGTCTTCCCATCTACAACACTGTCTCCCTCTTTTTCTTTTCAATTGTATTGGGACACCATTCTGTGACAATTTACCAGACCAGACCAGTCCACTCGCATTTCAGTTTCTTTATGCAGTATGTAACATCTACCACCTTTGTTGGTTTCTTATTGTTTTTTTATGTCATAGGTAGCAGACAAACAGACGAATCACCTGATGGTAAGCGATTGCCGCCGCCCATGGACACCCGCGACACCAGTGGAGTCACAAGTGCGCTGTCAACTTTTAAACCCTCCCTTCCCCCGATTGGGCAACTGGTACCCTCACTCACGCTTCAGTGAGGCCGTGGGGGCCGGTGGAGGCCGCCGGCCCATTCATGCCGAAGCGTGGCTCTTCCACAGTAAAAAATGAGTATAAGCGATAACATCACGCAAGCGTTTCGTGTTTTCCGATTACCTATAAGGCGGTTAACTCTTTATTAATAGTATTGATGTTTAGCATACTCCTTCTATAAGCGGTTAACTCTTTAATAATAGTTTAGATGTTTAGTATACTCCTTTCGATGTTAGGTTGGTATCATCATCGTCATCGTCAGCCCAATTAAGTCCCCACTGCTGAAGCACGGGCCTCCCTCAATCACATTAGGGGTAATCGCCATACTCACCACGCTTGGCAGACGGGTTGGCGAGGGTTTTGATATAAATGCAGAGTTTTCCTTCTCTGGGTGCTGATGATCATGCCAGCAGCTTTACCTTAGTCGCCTTTTACGACACCTCGGTAAGAGTGAGGGTGGCCTATTCTACTCTGCCGGGGACAACACAGCGCAGGTTGGTATGTTACACAATAATTAATTCCATTGATAGACAAATAAATTAAAGTCTGGGGATGCATAAAATTAGGCCATTATCAGCAGTCAATATGTTTTATCTAATCATTGTCTACATGTTGTATTTATATTAAAGATAGAAACAGTGTAAGTATTTATGTGAGTTGTATAGGAATACTTTGTTATATTGATTTGATGACAAATGCTGTGTTTCGCTGCGTGAGGGAGGGGACCGGAGGCTTAATCCGGGGGAAAGGGGGGTTTAAAGGTTGGCAGTGTAATTTAAATAAAAGGTTAAATCCGAATTGTTTGCTTTTTTATTTTCACACTCAAGGTAATATAGAATATGTATATATTGTCTAAATATTATGTCAATCATAATAGGCATATAAACAATAAAATGAAAAGTGTTGAAAATTATATTCTTTTTATTTTATTCAAAACCACTTAAAATAAATTAATTTCAATTACTGTACGGTAAAGTAGAAATTCAGTAGTATATTCTGACTATTCAACAATACATGAACTAATTTGTTCTTTCAATAATTCAGATTGTCAAAATAGCGAGACCACAATTTATATTGCATAACTTCAAAATTATTGGAACGGTAACTTTGAGGTATGATTATGTGTAGGTAGGAAAAAGGTAGTAAATATTAAAATCAAATGTACTTACTAGCAGCGAATGGTTTAGTTTCGTCCCGTTATTTTGATATCAAATGGCGAGACCAGATAATTTTGCTTATAACTTTAAAAATATCAAGGTAGCAATTATTTCACCGAAGGTAGCAAATAGTAGAATTTAAGTATTAATTATAAGTATTAAAATAATCTGGACTCCAGGTTTGATCCCGCCATTTTGACGAATACTAGAAATACCACCGATTTTAATTAGGAGTTCCGTATCGATTTTATCGGTCCTAAAAGGTAATATGCTGATTGCATGCCGATAGGTAAATTAAGGCCGTGTGGTCCCCGGCAGAGTAGAATAGGCCACCCTCACTCTTACCGAGGTGTCGTAAAAGGCGACTAAGGTAAATCTGCTGGCATGATCATCAGCACCCAGAGAAGGAAAACTCTGCATTTATATCAAAACCCTCGCCAACCCGTCTGCCAAGCGTGGTGAGTATGGCAATTACCCCTCAAGTGATTGAGGGAGGCCAGTGCCACAGTAGTGGGGGCTTAAATGGGCTGATAATGAGGTAAATTATAAACATCTTCTATATGTGATGATCACATTTGCAAATTAAAAACATTTAATTGAATTCAAAAAGTTGGCAGATCATTCATACTATGTATTTCTGACCGACTTTTTATATATTTTTTGACTTTTTATATGGTTGGCGCATCAGTACGTTGTATTTTTCTCCTACAATAATTATCGTGACCGTGGGAGAGTCGCGCTTCGGCATGAATGGGCCGGCTCGACCGGAGTTGATACCACGGCTCACAGAAAACCGGCGTGAAGCAGCACTGTGCTGTTTCGATGCGTGAGTACCGGAGGAGTGCATAGCGCTGCACCGCTGCAGAAGCCGGCACCTAGGAGCACACATGATCTAAGCAGACGAGATCAAAAGCTCCCCCCCATCGGCTCCAGTTTCGGGTTTATCCTGGAACTGGAGCTACATGAGGTGCTGTAATAGGTTACGGGGCTGCCACAATAGATCATCTACTGGTCGCAGTGGCTATGAGACGCAAGGCTCACCCCATTTCTTATAAATAATAAAAAACCGGCCAAGTGCGAGTCTGACTCGCGCACCGAGGGTTCCGCCGGTATCTTTTGATTGCGTTAACTTTTGTTTGATTTTTTCACAGCTTAAAGGGACAGTAGACCTAGGTATTTGGTATAAATTTCAATTTGATACCTTTATTCGTTCGTGAGAAATAAAGTAATAAATTTCATTTTATTAAAATATTTTTATTATTTTATATAACTAAAAAAATTTGATTTTCGCAATTTTTCCTATATTTGCATTATATGACAATGCTTCATGCCAAATTTCAAGATTATGAGTTTTACGGGAAGTACCCTGTAGGTTTTGATTCCTTTGCGAGTGTCGAAAATTTGATGAAAATATCGATATAATCGGCTGTATCTTTTGATTGCGTTGGCTTAGAAGTTTGATTTTTTCACAGCTTCAAGGGACAGTAGACCTGAGTAATTGATATAAATTTCAGCTTCATACCTCCACGCGTTCCTGAGAAAAAGGGTCTTGACAGACGGACGGACGGACGGACAACAAAGTGATCCTATAAGGGTTCCGTTTTTTCCTTTTGAGGTACGGAACCCTAAAAAGAGTACCGGAGGCTCAATCTTGGGGAAAGGGGTGTTGAAAAGGTTGGCAGCGCACTTGTGACTCCACGTGTCCATGGGCGGCGGCAATCGCTTATCATCAGGTGATCTGTCTGCTCGTCTGCCTCCTATCACTTTAAAATAAATCGGTCATCAGCGAGCACCATCGTACTTATATAAATAAAAAAAAACGATAAAAGTCAAAATACGTAACAAAATTGCGTCCCTCCGACCTTGACCCCTGGGTGTGTGTCAGGTCGATCCATCAGCGTCAGGCCCCCGCAGGATGCCGGGTTCGGCAAGGTCAGCGCTGTCACACGGTAACGAAGCTGAGTGTGTTATCTCACCTCAGCGTGGCATTCCTGGTCGCGTCCAAAGAGCTTCGGCACAGATACCTAGTTATGGAACAATAGGCTTGTATACTAGGTCAGAGATTGGCAGATTTTTAAAATAGCATTGAGATATAAAGGCCAAAAGGAGCTATGTACAAAATTTCAGCTTGAAACCTTATATATTATCTTTGTTATGAGCCCTCAAAGGCAACGATGGGCAAGTAAATTTTAAATCTTAAATTTACGAAATCTATAATATAAAAATGAATCGCAAAATGTGTTGGTAAGCGCATAACTCAACAACACCTGGACCAATTTGGCCAATTCTTTTATTAAAATGTTCCTTAAAGTCCAAGGATGGTACTTACGGCGAGAAAAAATAGAATAATGTCGGGAAAACTCTAAAAACAGGCCTTTTCTTTTTCACATACAAACGTATTCTAACGAAAACGTAGAATCAATTTGAGTTTTATTGCTATTATATAAAGTTCATATTTGTTGCCACATTACAATTTTTTTTGACAGGACGAAGTCTGTCGGGTCAGCTAGTATCTATATAGCAATCGATATCTTATTCAATTTATAGCAACTTTTGTTAAGAATCAATTTTCATAAACGTACTATTTCGTATAGCTTTCGAACAAAGCTATCTCGCGATGCCCACAAACTAGTGAGGGCTGACGTCACGCCTCGCGTCGCTGTTTGTATGGAGCTTTTATTGGGTATTTTAAGTGATTTTCAAATTGTCCTATCTCGAAAAGTTTCCAAGTTAACAAATCCATTCTTTCGTTGATGTTTTCACTTTTGAGGGGTTCTTATATTACCAACAAGAGAAAAAAATAGGACACAAGCCTATTAACAATTTTGCCATTCCGTTCTGTTCTCAGCCACCTGTCGCCAATCCGACCTTTGCAGGGTATTTGACTAAGCACAAGATTTTACGAGATACATATAAATATTTTATCAAAATATAGGTAAATATATGCCAATAGCAAAAATTGTAAATTAAAAATATAACGTCTAGCCGGTTTTATGGTCATTCAAAGATTCATGGGCAAGTCCATTTTAAAAGTATGAAATTATTAAAAATAATTATACCATTGAATAACCCATACAATTTGCACCAACTATTATAATAGAACCATTGACATAAACGAAACATTTGATATAGCTACCATACAAAATTCAAATGAAATGCATATAAAATACTTAGGTGTGACGTCACATCTTAGTGGCCATTTGAATGGGGCGTTTTGAAACCCAAAAAAATTTAAAGTTGTGATATCTCAGGTAGTTTAAATGAGAATCAAGTATGTAATTCTTTCAATGATGTTTCTATTATTGAAAGGTCTTTTGATTACAAAAATAAAAAAAAATAGTCAAATACCGTATTCTCGTGCTTGTGATATTTTGAAAACATAGCAGATATCACCTGAAAAACATACAAAATCATTATTTTTTAGTGATATATTAATATTATGTCATGAGCATAGATTTTCGATATGGAAAAACTATGTTTTAGTGATATATGTCGTGTTTTTTATGTCATAGGTGGCAGACGAGCAGACGGATCACCTGATAGTAAGCGATTACCGCCGCCCATGGACACCCGCGACACCAGGAACCCAATGGACAACATTTCAAAATTGCTAAGCTCTGAAACAAAAAATACCAATTCTTTGTTTACTTTTCCACTGCTCAAATATATATTTATTCATTTTTTATATTGCTTATTTACTGAGAAAAAAATTTAAAACTAAAAAACGTAAGATGACGTCATCGGACGGCAGAATGTAAAATATTTCTTTGCTTAGCACATTATAGTTTTAAATTTACGTAATGCCAAACCCATGACATATAACTGTCAAAAAAAAAGACAACTTGTCAACGTTGAATGTATGAATGACGTTGACAATGTTGACACTAGTATTATTTACCTTTGACAGTAGTACCTTTTTTTTTATTAAAACAATGATAAGCAAAGGAATATCGCTGTATTCAGCCGTCCGATGACGTCATTTGGCACTTACGTCTATTTAGAATAAAAAGAATTTCAATAATTATTTTATGCATGAAAATGGACAAATTTTGAAAAAAGAAAAAATATGGGTGTGTTCATTTTATGTCTACTTTCATATAAAAAAACAATATGGACATGTTAAAAATATGAAATGTTGTCCATTCTCGAGCTCGTGACATTTATTTTCATGGTTTCACATGGTTTTTTTGTATGGTTTTTAAGTGATATCCGCCATGTTCTCAAAATATCACAAGCACGAGAATTGGACTCTTGGGCTCCAGTGATGATAAATGTCACGATCACGAGAATTGGGGTCCTGGTCTATCCAGTGATACCTTAGGACAATAGCTAGTAACATGTTATTTTATGAATAGCAATTATTAAATTATTTGAAGTTGCTAATTTTCAGGATATAATATTATTGTGCTCAAGTGTGTGCACAAACACAAGTGCACTCTCTATTGCCTTATCTTTATATTCCGATCATCACCAGGAGACACTAAGAATTTCTTATCGAAAACTTAATTACAAATTTTGGTCGAACCCGGTACCTTTTGCGCAGCCGTCGCTTTAAAAATGCGACCCATTAACCACTGCGCCACCGAGCATAGATAACTGTATGTGCTAATAGCAGTAATATAAGTGTCTGCATATAATTATCGGATTACAAAGATGCGTTGTTAGATTTTACGAGTGTCGTAACACTTAAGGCGACGGGTACCCCTAACTAGCGACGCCAATTTATTTAAATTGTCAGCTACCTACTAAACCGGTTTTTTATACGATTTCGAAGCTCCAGTCTCTAAACAAACATTTATACTATTTATTTAATAATTGTAGACTACTTTTTGATTTGTTAATGCACTCGAAATTTGGATTAACGCCATAAGCGAACGGCGAAGCTCGCCGCGAATTGGATTTGAACGATGATCCGCCACACTTTTAAATAAATAGTATAAGTGCTTTCCGAGAGGCTGGAGCTTCGAAATGGTTAAAAAGATATCCGGTTTAGCTGCTAACAATTTAAATCAATTGGTGTCGTTAGTGTGCCGTACCTATCACCTTAAGTCTGTTTACTCATACGTACCTACGTTACAGCAATTATTTCTTGTGACGACTTTAGTCCCAGATTATCTTAGTCTGTCTACAATTGAATAATTCATGTAGATTCAGCGGTTATCATATTTCATATTTCTTTATTTGCATATCACATGGTATAAAGGTCTTACAAAATAACATGAACAGAGACATGTGACGCCCCGTAAGGGCACCGCAAAGTGTTAGAGAGCAGGTGTGCTTTCTTAAAAAATAATTAACTAGTATTTAAATTATGTAAATACTAATATTAAAATATAACATAGGAAGCAATCAATAACATTAAAGCATGCATTATTAAATCATTATTAACAATAAATATATCAAATTAAATAAAAAAAAACATTAATTAAATATACATTTTTAGACATTAATTTGGCACTTATTATCTAGGAACAATTCTTTTAAATTATAAAAAGCTTTTCTAATTAAATATTGTTTTAAGTCTCTTAGGGAGGAGGACAGTTTATCTTGGGTTTTTATATGGATGGGAATACAGTTATAAATTTTTATTGCCATAGAATGGGGACCAGAGCTATATAACTTGAGATCATTTGATGTCATCGCCCAAAGTGTAAATGAATGAATAAGTAGATATACGTATATTGCACGCAACATAAGGAAGGTCCTTGGAGCTGCTACCGAGAGGGTCCTGGCGTCCCTGGGCAACGGCGGGTAGTAATCGGCATCGCCCATTGCTATCCGACTGCTAACAACTGCACAGACACGGGAGGGCTCCTGGAGTCGTTCTGTCGACCCCCAGTTCCAGGCCTGACGGTTTGAGGAAACCCCTCTCCTGTGGCCTCTTTTGTTCTGGGCCCGGGGCCCTGTCCGGCGTCACCTCACACGTGATTGCGTTTAGACGTGGGCCCCACCTGAGTGGAGCTCCTCCGAGCGCAGTGGCCTTGCTTGTGGCTTGTTTGGAGTTCAGCGTCGAGTCTTCGATCCACGGGGCTCGATAGTTGGACGGTGTTGCCAACTTTCCCGGCTCCGTATCCAGCGGAGTTGGGTTTCGCGGCGGCTTCGCTTTGAAGCCTGTGGGTTTTATTTCACCAACCCACTCTGCACTGCAGCCAGCAGTGTGGGTGCCATTCGGGGGGCGGTGTTTGGTGGGCCGTGGGAAAGACCCTGGGTCCGTTGGACCGGAGTGTGGAGAGAGGCCGTATTGGCGAGCCTCTTTCGCCCTGAGCGGGTTTGCGGAGACTTAAAAAGGCCCGTATTCCCGCTCTGAGAGTTTCTCCCGGGCGATGGAAACTGTCGCAGAGAGTTTAGTGGGTATGCCCCTGAGAGCACCCCAGGGGAGAGCCCCACACTACCTGGCCGACTCCCAGCGGCCGGGTGTGCATAAGGCGGCGCCGACCAACGGCACCGACATCGGCTCCTTACGAGCCGCCGGCATTCTCTCTGCGTTACAAAAAAAAAACCGGCCTAGAGCGAGTCGGACTCGCCCATGAAGGGTTCCGTAGCAGCAAGTAAGATATACGGAAGGTTAACACCTCGTCCTGCAGTTTATTAGTATTGGATTAAGTACTCTGTGACCTATAAGGGGAACCTAAGTAGTCATGCTCACTCAAATGTCTCTGAGGTGGTGGCGTTATGTGGCGGGTCATTACATTCCCTCTAATATGGTTGAGTGAATGATGGCTGACACATACGTCATACTTGTGAACAGGTGCCACCTTTGGGGACTGGTCCGCTTCGGTTTACCTCATATTTAGCTTTTCATTTGCTTCATTCTATTTTGTGTTGCATTAGACTGTATGACTTGGTATGAGGATAATAAACCATTGTAAAAAAGTTGGCGATTAAAACGAGTAACTGGCGAGTTTCTTGCCGGATCTTCTCGACCAGAAACAACTTTCCGAGCCGGTGGTAGAATCGCATTATGTTTATTTACTTTTTTTAGTATAATTTATGTATCAACATATATATGTATTAACATGTAAATTATTACACAAGTACTTATAAATAGTCTTAAATCATTCAAATGTATGCCGATTTGTAAGTGCTGTGTACAAGCCTATGCAAATAAAGAATTATTTGATTTGATTGAGTGATGCTTCACGCCGGTTTTCTGTGAGGCCGTGGTATCACTCCGATCGAGCCGGCCCTTCACAAAGCGTATGGCTCTCCCACGGTCTATAAAGTAAGGCATGTAAAGCAAAACGAACTAATATAACCTAATGGAATACGGTATTTGACTATTTTTTTTTCATTTGTGTAATCAAAAGACCTCTCAATGATAGAAACATCGTTGAAAGAATTACTTGATTCTCATTTAAACTACCTGAGATATCACAACTTTAAAATCACATTATTTTGGGCAAACCCAAAACGCTCCATACAAATGGCTACTGAGATGTGACGTCACACGCAAGTATTTTGTATGCATTTCATTTGAATTTTGTATGGTAGCTATATCAAATGTTTCGTTAATGTCAATGGTTCCATTATAATAGTTGGTGTAAATTATATGGGTTATTCAATGGTATAATATTTTTTTTTAAATTTCATACTTTTAAAATGGACTTGCCCATGAATCTTTGAATGACCATAAAACCGGCTAGACGTTATATTTTTAATTGAGAATTTTTGCTATTGGCACATCATCATCATCATCATCAGCCCATTTAAGTCCCCACTGCTGGGGCACGGGCCTCCCTCAATCACATGAGGGGTAATTGCCATACTCACCACGCTTGGCAGACGGGTTGGCGAGGCTATTGGCACATATTTACCTATATTTTGATAAAATATTTATATTTTGTAAAATCTCGAGCTTAGTCAAATACCCTAATGCGCATTCTCGATGCACCGACCTTGATCCAGTGCAAGCGCATGCGCGACGTCACGACAGCCGAGCGATGAACTTTAGCACCGATGCTTGTGTAGGTATACAGGGTGCATCTGTCAACATTTATATCCCTTTAACCACGTGTTCTACTAACCATTATACGACCCGATTGGAACAGTGGTAGTGCACGCTGCCTCTGATACAAGGGTTGCGGGTTCGATCCCCGCACGGTACAAACATTTGTATGCATGAACATACAATACAAATACAAATATTTATTAATCAAAAAATCACATTTCGGTACATTTTCGCTGGTCCTCACACTAGGCTAGGCCTGTCCTGTGAGGAACAGTAAACGATTTCCTATATTAACATTTTAGGCACGAGTACATATTGCACAGATCCAACATTTTGTGATAAAATAAAAACATTACTCTTATTATTAAGTTATTTAAAAATACAAATTGAGTTTTATTAAATTTAGACATTTCATATTCAATTCTTTGTATTGGTCTGGGTGTTTGCTATGTATTATAAGTATGTATTTACAAAAGAAAAGTATTATATGTATATATTTGTAATCCCACTGTTGATTCTGATATCCGTAACACAGGTGCTTGAGCTACCTAACTCGGAGTCAGATCAATGTATGTGATGTTGTGAAATATTTATTTATTTATTTATCATTATGAACAACAAGTTGTTCTATCACTTTGGGGCCGTCCATTAATCATGTGCTCTTTTTTAGCGATTTTAAGCCCCCCTCCCCCTTTGTGATACGTAGTGAGGTTTAAACCTACCCCCTCCCCCCCTTCCCAATATCACATATATTTTTAGTACCTACAAAAAAAAACAAAATATTACATTTAAATACAGGTATAAACTATAATTTTATTGTATTCTGAAATTCAGGACCACGATAAAAATGTCAAGACTAGGTTTCAAGTGCCATAAAAATAATAATATACGAAGAGTGTAATCATACGAAAAACGTTTGACGAAAAAATAAGTAAGTACACGTGATATCTTGCTACACCCTCCTGCCCCCTTGTGTTATTTTCGTGATTTTTATCAAACCACTCCCCCCTTTCAAGCCTCACGTGATTAATGGACCACCCCTTTTGGAAATTCGTATGAAAAAAATTCAACTTCTCATACAAACTTGTTCACGTGACTTGGTCATTTTATACGGGGGGGTCGAAAATTTTTTCGATGAATCGAGTCGTAGAACAAATGTTGTTCAAAATGGTTGGTAGAACGTGGTTAAAGGGATGTAAATGTTCACAGATACACCCTGTATGTCGCAGCCATCTGGTTAAATTAGCCATCCAATCGAAAACCTAGGTCATCCTACCTAGACATGTAAAATGCCGGCATCCAAATAAATGTGAATCACTTTGCTTGAGTTTTGATCAGTCATTTCGAATGGGCTAACTTTCAATACGCCAAGCTGTTAAACGTTGAGTGAATTTAGTTCTAACAATGATCGGCCTTGGCATCCCAATTGTAGAGCCCTTCAACGCTGTACGACCTACCAGGACACCCAGTAATGTCGTCCCCGCGGAGTCGTATGCTGAGCAAGCCACTCCCCAGCAGTGGATACGCTCACGTACTCCGAAAGCCCGTTTAGTCGCCTCTTACGACAGGCCGAGAAAACCTTGGCAGTATTCTTAAACGCCCCTAGCCACAGGGCGTTCACTATGGGACGCTGCGCCAACCTAGTTATTTAATGTCTTAAATTCATTACAATTAATTAAAATCCATTTTCGGCGCCATTGGACTGTTAAATTTAAAACATTTTATATATGTGTGTACTTCTGTCTGTAACCCACGCGATGTTATTTTACCCAAGTGTTATGCTTAAAAAATGTTTTTTTTATATTATTTTCCCATTTTTTATCTCTGTAGTGTAAGGTCCTACAAATAGGTCTGACCACAGAGAACTTCGAATGCTCTTACAACTTGAAATAAATATTTCAAGTTGTTGTTAGCATGCTACAATTTAATGGCTAAATAGGTTTAAGCAACATGTAAATTTACAACATCTACATTCTATGTAACCACCCTATTTATTGGCAAATAAAGTATTTTGTATTTTTGTATTTTGTTAAAGCTCTCTTAATCTAAGCCTGGAATATAATTTTTCCGCGTTGGTTTCGAATAATCACAATCCAACAACAGATAAATAACCATCTTCGTTATCTGGTTTAAGCAGTTTTCCTCAATCTTATATATCAGTTGTAAAAGGCTTGCGGTTCTAATAGATGGCGTCATTTTTTTATGAATATGAACGAACGTGCACCATGAATTGCGATGTAATTATATTACACTAGCGATAGCGGTCGACCGCAGTTTCGCTTGCCTAGAATTTTGTTTTGCCATTTAATAGCATGTGGCTCTTCATCCCTTCAACTATCATCACTTGTCACGACAATTTGTCGCTTTTTTATGATAGTGGCAGACGAACAGATGTATCACCAGATGGTACAGGCGGGAAGCGATGGTTGTAAGGCACCGCGTCCCGGCGAACAGAATATAAGGAGAGGAAGGGAACCTAACTCTCTAGTGAGCCTAGAGCCCCTTTGTCTAAGACACTAAGTCCCTAGAGCCCTAGCCCTGCCTATCCATGGGAATAAATACATAAATAGATAAGGTGATGGGAGCTTGCTCCCGGGTCGCCCAGGGTAGCAAGCTGGAAGAGTCAGGAGGGTAGGTAGGAGGGGAACCGCTGCCAGTCGAGCAGGCTCACTCGACTGATCATAGTGACGGCTAAAGGTGTCTTGGCCGCAGCGGGAGAATTGAGACCCAACACAGACGGTTGAAATCTGTTTATTGTTAGTAGTTTAGTTGTTTATGAAAAATGAAAAAAAAAAATGAAAAAATCTTTATTCAGTAGCAATTTTAGTTTTGACAATTATCCGAGTTTGGATTTTCCTTTTAAGTATTTTAAAAACTTGTGCCAGGAAAATCCGCTCTCTTACAGCTTGAAGGGGTTATGGATGATAGGGGGATTTTCGTCCATTCTCGCTCGTGTGTGTGTGTGTGTGTGTGTGTGTGTGTGTGTGTGTGTGTGTGTGTGTGTGTGTGTGTGTGTGTGTGTGTGTGTGTGTGTGTGTGTGTGTGTGTGTGTGTGTGTGTGTGTGTGTGTGTGTGTGTGTGTGTGTGTGTGTGTGTGTGTGTGTGTGTGTGTGTGTGTGTGTGTGTGTGTGTGTGTGTGTGTGTGTGTGTGTGTGTGTGTGTGTGTGTGTGTGTGTGTGTGTGTGTGTGTGTGTTGTGTGTGTGTGTGTGTGTGTGTGTGTGTGTGTGTGCGTGCGTGCGTGCGTGTCACATTCAAAGGTATTTGCTAGTGTGCCGTCGGTGTAGAGTGCCGACGGTGCACGTAGACGGTCCATCGGTCAGGCGCGCTGCATGTAGGTCGTTGCTGACCTGGTCTGTGCGACGTAGCTCGTACAGTAACTAAGCGATTACCGTCGCCCGTGGAGACTTAGTACGTCACAGGTGCTCTGCCAAGTTTTTTAAAAGGGAGTGAGCTCTTTTCTTGAAGGTTTGCTGGTCGTATCGGTCCGGAAACAGGCGATTACAGTACCCTCCACGTAAGTACATTCCACGGTTTTGTCGTACGAACTAGAAAGTTTCTTGAGAATCGGGGAATTAAAGACTGCCAACCATCTAGATGATGCATGGAATGGACAACATTTCAAAATTGCTAAGCTCTGAAACAAAAAATACCAATTCTTTATTTACTTTTCCGCTGCTCGAATATATATTTATTTATTTTTTATATTGCTTATTTACTGAGAAAAAAATTAAAAACTGAAAAACGTAAGATGACGTCATCGGGCGGCAGAATGTAAAATATTTCTTTGCTTAGCACATTATAGTTTTAAATTTACGAAATGCCAAACCCATGACATGCAACTGTCAAAAAAAAGACAACTTGTCAACTTTGAATGAATGAATGACGTTGACAGTTGACACTAGTATTATTTACCTTTGACAGTAGTACCTTTTTTTTATTAAAACAATGATAAGCAAAGGAATATCACTGTATTCAGCTGTCAGATGACGTCATTTGGCGCTTACGTCTATTTAGAATATAAAGAATTTCAATAATTATTTTATGCATGAAAATGGACAAATTTTGAAAAAAGAAAAAATATGGGTCTGTTCATTTTATGTCTATTTTCATATAAAAAAACAATATGGACATGTTAAAAATATGAAATGTTGTACGAGTGGAACGACGATGGAATAATAATAATAATAAGTTTTATTGAAAACCCACGAGAACAAATAAATACTTATAATCTACATAAACTAAGGTAACTCATTTTAAGTTTGTTGCCTGAACTAGGAATATCCTGTATCTCAGGCAAAAACGAAAGAAAGAAAAGGACAAAAGAAGCTTATCAATTTTAACAATAAAACATAAATAAATAAATATTTCACAACATCACATACATTGATCTGACTCCGAGATAGGTAGCTCAAGCACCTGTGTTACGGATAGCAGAATCAACAGTGGGATTACAAATATATACATATAATACTTTTCTTTTGTAAAAACATACTTATAATATATAGATAACGCCCAGACCAATACAAACAGATATGTTCATGCACACAAATGTTTGTACTGTGCGGGGATCGAACCCGCAACCCTTGCACCATAGGCAGCGTTCACTACCACTGTTCCAAACGGGTCGTCGAAAAACATTATACTAACACTTAATCCAAATGAAGCGGCAGGAATCAGTCCGAACAATTCCTCAGAGCTGAGAACCTCGCTCCGTTTTGCCGTGAAAGACGGACAAAAAAACAGACAACCAAACCCTGGATCATGGTCCAACCGTACCCCGGGCTCCGTGCGACGGCTTTGGATGCAACTATGGGACAACGACGGGAACGGCACGCTGAGATGATGAGGTTTTATTTTTATGTGATAGGTGGCAGACGCGGATCACCTGATGGTAAGCGATTGCTGCCGCCCATGGACACGCTTCACCAGTGGAGTCACAATTTTATTGTCAACTCAGGGAGCGTTCAAGTATTACGTAACGCAATTTAGGGGGAGGGGGTCTCGTAAAACGCTGGCAACCCTTTTCGTTTACGTTTTACGGGGAATCCCTCGATTGTATTAGTCTGGTCGTCATTTTTAATTTGTTCTCGCAAGTTGGCAAACCATTTAGTTCATATTTCACGAGAAATCCCTAGATAGTATTGTACGTCATTTAATGTTGTTTTCGTTGTCAGTATTCGTTAGTGTTTATGCAGAAGCACATTGCTGTAGTCGGTGTTATTAATGCGAGTTCATAGTGTTCATACTGTAATGTCCTCTAAAGAGGGGGATTTGTATCATCAGCTGTTCTTGGCCTAAAAAAGCTCTAATGCTTTTATAGGCCATTTTCTTGTTTAAAAAATGAACAAAATTCGCGTTCCAGTATTATTAACGCAAAGACAGTTAAGACTATACGAAGGATAAAAACTATTACATAATTTTTTGCGACTTAAGGGGAAAAATGATCAGTTAAGTGTTACGTGACGTTTAGAGGAGGGGGGAGGGGGTGACAGAAAAACGTTACCCTGCGTTACAGGAGGGGAGGGGGAGTCAAAAATCTTCAAAAATTACGTTACGTAATACTTGAACGCTCCCTTATCAATTTGAACCAGATAACGGTTCTCTTTAGCAAAGTCGTAATGATTATGGCTCTTGATTGCTCAATAAACAATGTGGTTAATGATTGTGTGTATTTGTAGACGCGTTTCCATTAAGATAACAATTTGCATCGTTCGCATGTCAGACGTCGATAGAAAAAGATAAAATGAATCTTTAACGAAAAGTCGCTTCTCAAAACTGTTCCAATTTTTCTGAAAATGAATGAATGAATGAATGAATGAATCATCATCGTCAGCCCATTTAAGTCCCCACTGCTGGGGTACGCGCCTCCCTCAATCACATGAGGGGTAATTGCCATACTCACCACGCTTGGCACACGGGTTGGCGAGGGTTTTGATATAAATGCAGAGTTTTCCTTCTCTGGGTGCTGATGATCATGCCAGCAGCTTTACCTTAGTCGCCTTTGGTCAGCCGTGTGGTCCCAGCAGAGTAGAATAGGCCACCCTCACAATGAATGAATGAATGAATGATATTTATTTGCTCAAAACATGGTGAGAAAGTTGGAATGACAGGTATAAGAGTACAGCACGTTTTGTCAAAACATAGGACATGCAAATTTACAGGAAATTATTATATACCTACTAAAGACCAATCTTTTTTATGACACATTAGGTACCTATTACACTACAGTATTTATTACATTAGAATTACATATAAATTATTGTCAGTATGGTAAGGAGGTACTTTGGCGTCCGAGAATATATTTAGTGTTACGTCAAAAAAAGTAAAGTATCAGCCTATAAACTGTCTCACTGCAGGGCAAAGGCGTTCATCATGGAATTCAAGTCATCGCTACTATGATGGGATTAGGCTTAATCACCACGCTTCACACAAACCCGAGCTATGTTCGAAAAACTCGAAACATACAAGTCCCGGTACTTAAACCATTAGACCAGCAGGGCGGGACGTCAAAAAATGCCTCAGGTTAAATATTATGTGCACATAAAGATAAAAAATGCCACTGTCCTATGTATTTAAGTTTCTACTTTTCTAGATCACATATTCAGATTTGCTTCGAATTTGTTTAAAATCGGTAGAGGTATCAACCCGCCAAAAAAGGTATAAAATTTGAGGATGCGCTCCATAAAGGCTGACTTTATTTTTATCGTTGTCTTAGCTCTGGGTCCGCTGACGTGTTTATGCGGGCATTGCCCCTAAAAGAGGCTAAGCATGTTTAGTTTTCGCTACAAAAAGGGTCATCATAGTTTTAATCTCGTTTCCAGCTCTGGAACAGCTGTCACAGGTGAACGTGTTCGGGTGGCAGCTGGGCGTTGCCCCAAAATAAGCGCAGAATCATAGAGTAACTTATATGTATATGTCACCGGAAAATAACAAGATCCGTAAGTTTATCAATTTACTAGGAAGTTTATAAACTTTCGTAGGATTCTAAACGGGAGATAAATTGTATTATTTTACGTCCACACTTTCGTACATTGATAAATTTACTGAACTCACTCGTAAAATAATAATTAACCAATATCCAAATGCTACGCGCGAGCTGATTGGCATTGCCACCATGAACTTTGGCCAATCAGAGAGCAGTGTATTATTTTACGTATTTCGAAGATTCCGTATATTTAAAAGAGTTTCTGTGATTGGTCGAACCATATAAAATTTTATAAATATATCCGTTAGTTTATAAATTTACCGTATAAAGTCGGAAAATGATAAATTTACGAAAGTGTGGACTTAAAATAATACAATTCATCTCCCGTTTAGAATCCTACGAAAGTTTATAAACTTCCTAGTAAATTGATAAACTTACGGATCTTGTTATTTTCCGGTGACATATATACTGTGTGTGATAGAGGCATCAGTCGGCTAGCCAGTGTTAGCGCCATCTAGAGGAAAACGACCAATACTCAACTGCTATGTAGTACGGCCACTTTCGAGAATCGGTCAGGGAGACGATAAAATAAAATATCAGAAATAATTTTATTTGCTATTTATCGATGTTCCCAAAGCCTTCTAGATCTCTGGTTTATTTCCCATATATTTTTAAATTTATTAATGTGTGCCGTCGGCTTGAAGTCATTGTTTCGGAGACGACACGCTTTACTAGCGCGATGCAAAATTGCATAGTAATATCTACCGACACAACGCCGAACTATCTGCTTGATTGCTATTTAAAGCTACATCTGTTTTTTACAAGCTCCATCTAACGAAAATCGCTGAACAATTTTTGCCATACTAAGGAAAAAAAGTAAGGAGCGATGGACCCATGTTGTCACGCAATGGCAGCCTTTAGATGGTAGTCGTCTAGGAGGCAGGCCGAAAAAGAGACGGCGTGACGACCTGGACCAATACTCACGTAACTGGCAAACGCTGGCGATGAATAGGGAGCAGTGGAGGCTAGTAGGGGGCTCCCCTTAGAGCTAAAAAAAAAGCAAAGTGCTAAGTAAAATGACCCTGCGCAGAATTTTAATTTGCGCCACAATAAGGCTCATTTTTAACCCCCGACGCGTCTGTCTATGGCATCGTAGCTCCCGAACAAATGAACCGATTTTGATTTTGTTTTTTTTTTGTTTGAAAGATGAATAAGGAGGGAGTGTTCTTAGCTATGTTGGATAAAAATCGATCCAAGATGGCCGCCGTCACAAAGATTTGGATTTTATGTTTTAAAACAACTCCCACAATATGGGTATCATATAAAACGGCTTGAGTAGCAGAATATATTCATCATCATCATCATCATCAGCCCATTTAAGTCCCCACTGCTGGGGCACGTGCCTCCCTCAATCACATGAGGGGTAATTGCCATACTCACCACGCTTGGCAAACGGGTTGGCGAGGGTTTTGATATAAATGCAGAGTTTTCCTTCTCTGGGTGCTGATGATCATGCCAGCAGCTTTACCTTAGTCGCCTTTTACGACACCTCGGTAAGAGTGAGGGTGGCCTATTCTTCTCTGCCGGGACCACACGGCCATAACAGAATATATTAATTGTGACAAATTTCAAATCCAAGATGGCCGCCGTCAGAAAATGACGAATAACCTATTTTTTGTTCCAACTGCCTCAATATAGGTATCAAATGAAAGAGCTTTAGTTGTGTCGTGAGTTTTTAAATTTTCAATTAATTTTTTTGTTAGACATGTGTAAATCTTTACTGAAACTACTCAGTGATCCGACACAGCCAAATGATACACTGTTCCGAATCTCTATGTTCGCTCCGAATGTGTCATCTCGCACACTGATACGGATGAGCCGAATGATCCGAGTGACCAGAATGATCCGAATGAGCTGAATGATCCGAGTGAGCCGAATGAGCTAAATGATCCGAGTGAGCGAAATCGGCGCAAAAGAGTAAGCCGTGGGCTGTTCGTGGTGAATCGGTAACTTTCTTTCCATGTATTACGCGGGGGAAAGAGATAGGTATATGACATAGCACAGCAGGAGTGGATCGATTATTCATTTATTTTATTTATTTATTTAATTACACAGGTCCTTAAACCTAATTACGTAATTAAAGACGGTAACAAAAGTAAAAAAAATAATAAGACAATATCAAAAAACAGGCAAACACGTGAATTATCTGATATACCTACAAAGAAAACTAGGCTTATATTACAATACTACGGAGATCTATGCGCAGTGTTCTTCACAGAAGGACTGGCATGTGGACACTATACTGTGCCACGGATCTGCAAATAGATCACAATGGGGTTGGTGACCCAAGAGTGCATTGAGGGCAGTGTGCATGCGACACAAGGGAGACTCCGCACGTGCTACGGTGTGACAAGGCAAGCGTGCAAACAACGCCATCTGTTGTCGTGATTTGTAACAAAATCAATCAATCACGGATCTATCTGAGTTGATGTTCCAATATATATCTGAGAGTTGATCCAAATGAAGCGTTTCACTGTTCCGCATCTCTGCACTGATCCAGATGCAAATGTTCCAATCTTTTGAAAGATACGTTTTGGCCAGGTCTACATTCTAATAACCTCGTCTTCAGCCTTGGGGCCGCTGCTGCCGCAGATGAACGTGTTCGGGCGGCAGCTGGGCGTGTCCCCCGGCGTCATGGGCCTGGTGACGGCGGTGCTGCCCCTGCTGTGGGCGGCGGCGAAGCCCCTCTTCGGGTATGTCGTCGACTTTTGGCCGGTAAGTTATTTATTTAAAAGCACGTAGCGCAGACTTTTATCAGAAATGCCCGGTTTCTTCTTAGCCGGCATCTTTAGTCGATTCCGATGGGCATGGATATTCATGATGAAAAGATGATCTGAACAATCTTCAACAAACTCTTGTAATAATTATCGGGAACTAAGACAAGGTTATAATTAACGCAGTATTATGTGATTGAAGTCAAACATAACGATTCAAAATAATAAAATCCCAAGCGATTCGTTGCCGAACGTATAGCGCGCTTTCGACCAAATCTGATATTCCAAGATGGCCGCCCCGATTCCACAACCGCAACATCATCATCATCGTCAGCCCATTTAAGTCCCCACTGCTGGGGCACGGGCCTCCCTCAATCACATGAGGGGTATTGCCATACTCACCACGCTTGGCAGACGGGTTGGCGAGGGTTTTGCTATAAATGCAGAGTTTTCCTTCTCTGGGTGCTGATGATCATGCCAGCAGCTTTACCTTAGTCACCTTTTTACGACACCTCGGTAAGAGTGAGGGTGGCCTATTCTACTCTGCCGGGCACCACACGGCCTCAGACGCAACGCTTTGATAGAATTTCGATAACTCTGGGTTTATGGTTTTAAATTGTCATTTTCCTAGAGGCGCCGTCATATTTACTGAGGTTCACCTGCAGCACATCATACATAAAATAATTATAATAGTTATTAAAATCCAATCCAATCCGGTAAGTCGGGGAAACAGTGGATAAGATTCAATTTTAATTTTATTTGCATTTCACAGTGTACATTATAAGATCTTAAATATTATGTTATTAATGCAGGTGTTAATGCATTCCCCTCTCCCGGCACGTCCGGGGGAGGAACCGCCTAGTCCGCCGTATAGGCGGACATCCGCCCGGGGAATATCGTGGAGGGAGGCTTTGGCTGTATCACCATGTTACTCCCCAATATGGGCGATGAGGGAAACCGCAGGGGGTTTAGTGGGTATGCCTTTGCCTGGCTTCTCCTTGGGAGAAGCCCCCCGCCAAAGGAGAGCCCCACATAACCCGGCCACCCCCCGGTGGTCTGGTATGCATAAGGTAGTCGGCTCATCTCTTGAGTTAATGCATGTTTAGGTGACGGGGAGAGCTACTAACGACGTCAATCGATTTTAATGTTTAGCTACTAAACCGGATCTATTTTAAACAATTTCGGGTTACAATCTCTCGGCAAACACTTATTTTATTAAATAACCGTGCACAAATGTTGGGTCCGTTTTTGTACGCGAAGAATTGATTCACGCCAAAAGCGGTCACTTTTGGCGGTAATCCAAAATACGAGTGCAAAAGCAGACCAAACAGTTAACTATAAGTATAATCAAATAGTATGGGTGTTTGCCGAGAGATTGTAACCCCAAAATTGTTTAAAACAGATCCAATTTGTTAGCTAAAAATTAAAATCGATTGGCGTCGCTAGTGTGCCCTACCCGTCACCTTAAAGGGTTACAAAATTTGAAATAAATAAATAAATCAATTTTGATAAGAAAAAAAATTTTTACTGACGCTGAAAAGTGGCCACTTTTGGCGGTAATAAATTTTTCGCGTACGCATTGGATCCAACATTTGTGCATGGTTATTTAATAAATAGTATAGTAGTGCCGTATCTTCCGTTATAAGCTGGCGGCAATCTTTTACCATTATAATCCGTATACTCGTCTGCCACCTGTCAAATAAATAGCTGGTTTTAAGAAATAATCTTCTTTTTTTTTCCTTTCCAGACCCACAGGAAACTGGTCTTCATGCTACTCATCACAATAATGACAGGATCCTATTGCGGTCTATGGTTTCTGCCCATGCCGGACCCCCCAGACTCAACCGACCCCCCTCTCCTACAATATGTATACAGCCTTAACGACACTGTTTACTTGAAGACATACAAGAATGACGCGTTCCTAGAAAAATACACCTTGTCATTGGAACTGCTCTGTGGTCGGGGAATTCCCAGCGTATCTGTCAAATTCTACATACATAAACACGATATACGTGGATGGTCCAGTCAGAAATGAGTCGTGCTCTCTCTTCTATATGGATTTGGATGATGTTAGAGAGGGAGAGGTGACGTGTGTGCCTAAAGAGAATTGTAATTTGTTGTGTTTCGAAGATATTTTTGATAGTACAGTCGCGAACAGAAGTCGAAGAGAACTTTTTGATAATAGTAAAGATAATGGGATATTTATTGAAAAGAAGGATGGGAAAGTGACAGTGGAGACTGACGAGGTGAAAAGTGCTGGCAGTTTTTATATGACTGGTCCGTTTTGGGCGTTTGTCGTACTAATGTGTATTGGTACAGTCGCGTTCAATGTCGCCAATTGTATTGGTGATGCGGTGTGCTTTGATGTTTTGGGTAAGTGGCAATTTTGTTTTAGCTGCTTTGTATTTTTTTTATACACTACTATTTTGTTTATCTTGTACCTCCCGAAAATATCATAATAGGTATCGTGAATAAAGTCCATTACCATGTTTGATCTACAAAATAAGCGAAAAAAAGACTCTGTTAATACCTTATATACGGTCCGTGTGGTTCGGTAACGGCAGAAGTAAAATAGGCCACCCTCACTCTTACCGAGGTGTCGTAAGAAGGCGACTAAGGTAAATCTGCTGGCATGATCATCAGCACCCAGAGAAGGAAAACTCTGATTTATATCAAAACCCTCGCCAACCCGTCTGCCAAGCGTGGCGAGTATGGCAATTACCCCTCATGTGATTGAGGGAGGCCCGTGCCCCAGCAGTGGGGACTTAAATGGGCTGAAGATGGATAATACTATTTTGTATGGTAACCCCTATAAAAAATATTTCCCTAACTTCTCCGCGAATTATTTCTTTTTTTATCGCGTGGTCGGTTTAAAGCCACGGCTTACATCACGATGTTAGAGATGTCAAAGCGCTTGCGACAGGGGGTCATGCTAGCTTATAATTATAGTAACAAAATTCGATATTGAAATTTAAATCTATAATAAAATGAAAATTTAAATGGCATGTTACGATAGTTAGAAAGAGTTAGTAATAATAAGATAATCTGTACACGGTCACCCGTACTATATTTGCTATGCAATTACAGGCGTCCATGATACCTTCAAACTTATTCCCACTATGTAATACATCAGCCTAGCCGCAGTCCACTGCTGGGACGTAGGCTCTCCAATGTTCGTTTACTGTGATCTATCCATGGCCTTATCGCATCCAGCTCTTTGCCAGCCATCCTTGCGCAGAGCGCCTCCACTAGCCATTTTTTTTTTTTGAGGCGCCTACATTACGTTTGCCAAAGACGCGGTCTCCACCTAGAACTCGTTTACCCCATCGGTTGTCGGTTTCTGCGGCTAATATGGCCTCTGCCACTTAAGCTTGTTAATCTGTAAGCATGCGATGACTTGGTTCCTGCCGGATGTAATGGCCACCTATGTAATTGTTTTGATATGGACACCCAAAAGCGAAGCTGGAATTGAATGGGGGCTATGCGTGCGAAAAACCCGCAGGATGGAGTACTATAAGACTGAGGTCCATCTACAAGGTGATTGGGATTTTTGACGTGAAATTATGTCAAATGGCAATTAACGAATAAATCAGGCCAATGTTGTTGAACTTGGACCTCGGTTCACAGGCACGCCAATGATTGTGGTATTTTAGCGACGTGAAATTTATGTCATTGCCGTTGTGGTCCCGGCAGAGTAGAAATAGGCCAACTCATCTTAACGAGGTGTATCGAAAAGGCGACTAAGGTAAAGCTGCCGCATGATCATCAGCACCCAGATAAGGAAACTCTGCATAATATCAAAACCTCGCCAACCCGTCTGCCAAGCGTGTGGAGTATGGGAATTACCCTCATGTGATTGAGGACGCCCCGTGCCCCAGCAGGGGGACCTTAAATGGGCTGACGATGAATTATGTAAATGTGTAAGTAACGAATAATCAGCCAATGAGTTGAAGTTGCGACCTCCGGTTCACAGGCACTCATCCTGCGGATATTGTCACACCCGATAGCTCCATATGGGGGAGGACGTGTCGTGCGACTGGCGCCTTTTCCCGTTCGTGCGAGGGAGTGACGTTTCGTGTCGGTGTCCATATGGCAGGTCACTGCTGCTTTTTTTACCAAGTTACGTCCGCTTCTTGTGTTTTGCTTAGTTCCGTAACTGTGCTGAGAGATTCCTGTGGTGACTGTAAAGCTGTGTGAGTGTGGGTTTCTGTTTCTTGCACAGAATACCGAGGAATCTGGACTTGTCTGCTCGTTCGAAATCCTACATTTCTTCTGGAGGGTAAAAATACCCATCGGTTCCTTCGACTTGCCTTCCTCTTTTGACTGCAACTAGCGCCATCTAGCGGGCAATGAAAACTTCAAACGTAATTCCAGGGCCGGAGGCGCAGTTCGAAGTATGGTGCGCAGCGCGCGTGGGGCACCGCTGGGTACGGCGTGACCGCACTGCTGGGCGGCTGGCTGGTGGACGCGGTGTCCGCCGGCGAATACAAGGACTTCACGCCCGCCTTCGTTCTCGCCCTGGCGGCCACCTGCCGCGCACCTGTACAGCTGCAGGGCGCTCACTGTGAGTCTGTGCTCGCCGACTGACTAGACTGCCGACGCGAAGTGAGCAGTGTGCCACCGATTGGGGGTCGCTCTGGCCGCGAGAGCGGCGTGTGTCGACGTGGGGTCACCAGTGTCGTCGTGGCACTCGCAGAGACCCCTGTGGGGGTCGCTAGCGGTGAGTGTAGCGACGTGGGAGTCACCAGTGTCATTGTGGGGGTCGCTAGCGGTGGGTATAGCGACGTGTTTGTCACCAGTGTCACTGTGGGGGTCGCTAGCGGTGGGTATAGCGACGTGTTTGTCACCAGTGTCATTGTGGGGGTCGCTAGCGGTGAGTGTAGCGACGTGTTTGTCACCAGTGTCATTGTGGGGGTCGCTAGCGGTGAGTGTAGCGACGTGGGGGTCACCAGTGTCGTTTGGGGGTCGCTAGCGGTGGGTATAGCGACGTGGAGGTCACCAGTGTCGTTGTGGGGGTCGCTAGCGGTGGGTATAGCGACGTGGAGGTCACCAGTGTCTTTGTGGAACTCGTGGGGGTCGCTAGCAGCGTGTATAGCAATATGGAGGTCACTAGAGGGGGTTACTGTGACTGGGTGTTGTGTGCATAGTTACAGACGGGTCACCAGTGTCATTGTGACACCCGCAGCGAACCCCCAGGGGGTCGCTAGCGGTGAGTATAACAGCAATTGAATATATTTGAGCCGGTGGTAGAATCATCGTCATCGTCAGCTCATTTTAGTCCCCACTGCTGGGGCACGGGCCTCCCTCAATTACATGAGGGGTAATTGCCATACTCACCACGCTTGGCAGACGGGTTGGCGAGGGTTTTGATATAAATGCAGAGTTTTCCTTCTCTGGGTGCTGTTGATCATGCCAGCAGCTTTACCTTAGTCGCCTTTTACGACACCTCGGTAAGAGTGAGGGTGGCCTATTCTACTCTGCCGGGGACCACACGGCGTGAATCGCATTATGTTTATTTATTATTTTAGTATATTTCATGTGTCAGGGGAGTTCTGTGGGGGCGCGCTATTCAGCCTCCTTGCGGCACTGGTCGAAAATATTTTAGAAGATTATTTTTATTTCAATTTTTTCCGTCACTTCACTTTTGACACTCCTTCTGCACAAATTTTCTCTCGCGTTTCATTTAATTATTTTATGTTTACCCATAGAATTATAACAAGACTAGAAACCTAGTCTGTGCCCACAATTTGAAGCATCTCAAACGGAGCCGTACGGCTCCAAACGCCCGGACCGCTCCGCAGTCGTCAATGTCAATGCCTGTCGAACGCATCTCGCAAAAATTAATTTACTATGACGATTTGCGCTGTTAAATTTTGTCATAATGATTCGGAACAGCATAAGAAGTGTATTAACATCACTTTTCACAGGAAAGCATCCTATATTTCATAGTATTTTGTGTTTTATAAGCTAAAAATACAAACGATTTATTAAAATGCTCAGTGTTGCCTGATAATGAAAAAAATATTTTCCCCATTTCAACTTTATTGTAAGATTTGTTTGTTCTGACTGATTAATTTAATTGGTTGCTACTGATGTTTACAGCGTGAAACAGTGTCTCTACAGTATATTGAATCATCAAACATTGCTTTGTCTTGTTTAATTTAGAATTATTCAATAAAAACCAAAGGTTTTTCCCAATGGTATCAAGGTTATTTGCACACGCCATTCTTGTCACAATCATCTCTAGTATAATTTCGAAAATGACCATACTAAACTTAATTCATTCTAGAGATACATAGTTGTGACATGAATAAAATGGCGAACTCAAAATAAGCTTGAAAAATCATAAATCCTCTTTTTATTTTAAATGTCTTGAACGTTTTTTTACTACCTTAATTTCATTATAATTACTTACCAACTAATTTTATAATTACAGTTAGGTAGATACTTGTAAGCTTTGTTCTAGGTACTATTATAACCAGTACAATTACTACAATAACAATTTCCCATGTTTTAGGGAAATGGGTTGTGACTGGTAACATTAATTAGGATTTTTATTTTGATACTACGTACGTAGTACCAACTTGAAAAACCAAATTTGTGCTTCAAATTTAAGGTGACAGCAGTATGGAAACTATCCTTCTAGTCTTGTTATTATTCTATGCTTATGCTTTTGTAAATTATTCCGCTTGTTAATATACACTCTATTCTGACGTTTAAATTAAACTTATAATTTCGTCTTTCTTTCCTCTCTACTCACTCTGTCTAATAAAACTTCCTCACGATATATTCATTTCCGTGGGCTGGTACAATCAGCGTGAAAATTATAGGCGCATAAACACTGGGGGCCCACAACTGTACTTTGTAAGTGCTGAGTACAAGCCTATGCAAATAAAGAATTTCTAGATTTTTTAATTATTATTTTTTTTTTTTACGCAACATCTCATACGTTGACCTGATTCCGTACTAAGTAGCTTAAGCACTTGTGTTACAGATATCAAACAACAGAGGAACTCAAATATATACTTAAATACATATATTACACCCAGACACCGAACAAACACAAGTGTTCATCGCACGAATGTTTGTCCAGGGTGGGGATCGAACCCACGACCTTTGGCGTAAGAGGCAGGGTCACTACCAATGGACAACATTTCAAAATTGCTAAGCTCTGAAACAAAAAATACCATTTCTTTATTTACTTTTCCGCTGCGCGAATATATATTTATAATTTTTTTATATTGCTTATTTACTGAGAAAAAAATTAAAAACTAAAAAACGTAAGATGACGTCATCGGACGGCAGAATGTAAAATATTTCTTTGCTTAGCACATATAGTTTTAAATTTACGAATGCCAAACCCATGACATGTAACTGTCAAAAAAAAAAAGACAACTTGTCAACGTTGAATGTATGAATGACGTTGACAATGTTGACACTAGTATTATTACCTTTGTCAGTAGTACCTTTTTTTATTAAAACAATTGATAAGCAAAGGAATATCGCTGTATTCAGCCGTCCGATGACGTCATTTGGCGCTTACGGTCTATTTAGAATATAAAGAATTTTAATAATTATTTTATGCGTGAAAATGGACAAAATTTTGAAAAAAGAAAAAATAAGGGTCCGTTCATTTTATGTCTATTTTCATATAAAAAAACAATATCGACATGTTAAAAATATGAAATGTTGTCCATTGCGCCATCCGGTCAGTCCGTTTTTATTTTATTTTGTTTGTATCTTCCAGCTACCGTCCTTGTCGAGCCCGGCAGACTCCGGCGCGGCGCTCCGGCAGGTCCTGCGCATGCCTCGCGTCATCATCTTCATCGTGTTCGCGGTCGTCGCCGGGACCTTTGATAGCTTCATCATCTACTATATGTTCTGGTGAGAATATGATTTACCTACTTCTTCTTTGTATCCTGTCGATGGTGATAAATTATTGATTTCCCCAGCCCAGCCTCCTCCGCGCGGACGGAGCTGTTCGTGAGCTCCTTGGATTAAATCAAAATAGCGGAACTTAGGTTCTTTTTAGGGTTCCGTAGCCAAATGGCAAAAAAACGGAACCCTTATAGATTCGTCATGTCGTCCGTCTGTCCGGCCGTCCGTATGTCATAGCCACTTTTTCTCCGAAACTATAAGACTATACTATTGTACTATTTGCGACTGGTAAAATAGATGTATTTGTTAAAGCCGCATTATTACGATTTTTACACAAAATGGGAAAAACTAAAAAAAATTGGAGGGGGGGGGGGGGGGGGGGTTCCCATACTTGAAACTGAAACTCAAATTTTGTTTTACAAACCTATACGTAATGGGTATCTATGGATAGGTTTTAAAAAAAATGATGTGAGGCTTTGACATATTTTTTTCTAACACATTGCGCAAAGAGACGCCTCCCAACAAGTGGAAAATGTGTGATATTTAGTCGACAATGTTTATTATATCGCATGTGAACTGTTACTTAAATAAGTTCGACTATACAGTGGCAACACATTTGAGTCATTATTTCAAAAGCACTCAAGTCCCACGACACTAAAAAACATAAATTCGAGTCGCATCTCGACGCTCCTCATCAAGCCGCATGTGAATGAAGTTGCACCACATCTTTAGATTTAGATCATGTTAAAAACTGCAGAGATTATTCTTAAAACACTTAAAGATTGAAATACTAAAAAAGACTGAGGGACGCATGGGGAATTTCGATAGATATAATAAAAAATGTAATACAATCTATCGCCCCCCCATTTAGCTATAATATTAACGAATGTGTTGAACGAGGGTCAATTTCCAAATAGATGAAAATTAGTAAAATCATGCCTTTATTCAAATCTGGAGAAAGAGTAGAGTGACGCGTCTAACTTTAGGCTAAATATCAATATTGCCAGCACTCAGTAAAATATTCGAAAAACATTATAATTTCCTCAACTTTTGTCTCATTTTAATATTAATAAATTACTGCATGGAAAAACAGTTTGGAATTACTAAAGGAAAATCCACTACTGATGCAGGAGTAGCTCTTATCAACATGTTTTAGATGCGTGGGAGAAAAAACAGGATGCAATAGGTGTTTTCTGTGATTTTGTCGAAGCGTTTGATTGCGTAATCATTATACACTATTGATGAAGTTACGGCATTACGGTGTATTGAATAACGCACTTGATATGATTCAATCTTATTTGTCCTGATAGGATTCAAAGGGTTAATGTTAATGGAATCGACTCTTCTAGCGCTTCTCTATTAATGGGAGTGCCCCAAGGCTCAATATTGGGGCCTTTGTTGTTCTTAATATACGTAAATGACCTTCCATACTTTACGAAAGATCTATGTGAGATGGTGTTAATTGCTGACGACACTTCCTTGATTTTTAAGGTTTATAGATATAAAGAATCAATTGACGGCGTAAATGATACTCTCTCACAGGTATTGTACTGGTTTACGACTAACAATTTACTTCTTAACTCAAAGAAAACTAAATGTGTAAAATCCACCATGCCAAATGTAAGGCAGGTCGATACTAGTATTAAGATGAACAATGAATGTATTCAAATCATTAATTCCACAGTTTTTCTCGGTTTAACTATAGATGCGAAATTGCAGTGGAGTCCCCATATTGCTGCCTTAGCAGGAAGACTAAGTTTCGCTTTCGACGAATTTTTCGAGCATAGCTCGGGTTTTGTGATCACCAATCCGCATTTGGCAAGCGTGGTGATTAAGCCTAATCCCATCATAGTAGCGATAACTTGATTTCTATGATGGAGGCATTTGCTCTGCAGTGGGACAGTTATAGGCTGATACGATACGACGATACGACTTGCAGGTTCCTAGAAGAGTTAGCAGAGCAGACTGGGCACATGACCCAGATTAAGCTGATAGAGGGCGTAGTGGTCTCGGGGCAAAGCTTCATCGGGGAGTTGGTGTTCTTCTATTTCTCCGGTAAGTTTGATGATGATCAAGGATCGGAATAGGTAAAGCTGTTTTTGCTACTTTATTTTTTCTTTATATGAGAGGTGGCAGACGAGCAGACGGATCACCTGATGGTAAGCTATTCCGCCGCCCATGGACACCCGCAACACCAGTGGAGTCACAAGTGCGCTGCCAGCCTTTTCCCCTTCCCCCCCCATTAGGCCTCCGGTACGCCGTGTGGTCCCCGGCAGAGTAGAATAGGCCACCCTCACTCTTACCGAGGTGTCGTAAAAGGCGACTAAGATAAAGCTGCTGGCATGATCATCAGCACCCAGAGAAGGAAAACTCTGCATTTATATCAAAACCCTCGCCAACCCGTCTGACAAGCGTGGTGAGTATGGCAATTACCCCTCATGTGATTGAGGGAGGCCCCCCCGTTGAAAAAATCGCAAGTTTCGCCTGCGCTGTTTCGCCGTGTGAGTGGGTAACTCACTCACACGGCGAAACAGCGCATGCGAAACTTGCGATTTTTTCAAATAACATAGACATGCCTGGAATCCCGGGAAATCCCGGGATCAAAGATATACTATATACTATCAACAGTTATTTTCGTTTATACATACGAGCATTAACATCAGCCTTACGAACTTATTCACAAACACTTTATGATACCAAAGTTATATTTGTTCATTCGAAATTTCGAAAGGAACAAACTGTAATAAATATGGTCGTATCGGACGGTTTATGGATAAGCCCTTTCGTTATTAAAATGCGTTAAATATTTAATGAGGAGTTTTCAATGACATCAGTAAGTCGGTTTCTCTAATATGATGACCCGTTTGGATCAGTGGTAGTGTCTAAAATTCTAGTTTAATTCATAGTTTGTAGTAGATCTTAGTATAATCGTTTCGAACAGTGGCATCGATCTCTCATAGATCATTAGTTGTGATAGTTCTCACCGCCACCATAGATGTCACTATGCATAGTTACATCGCACCAGCGTTTGGTGTTTTCGGAAACATAAGAGGTTTGAAAATGTATGGGAATTTGTTTTTCGCTTTCAATATACCTTTTGGTTATATACAAGCTTTGAGTTTTATTTGAGAGAGATTTGGGCCCCTATTTTTTACAGGTAGTGAACGCTGCCTCTGGTGCAAGGGTTGGGTTCGATCCCCGCACAGTACAAACATTTGTGTGCATGAACATATCTGTTTGTATTGGTCTGGGGGTTTCTATGTATTATAAGTATGTATTTACAAAAGAAAAGTATAATTTGTATATATTTGTAATCCCACTGTTGATTCTGATATCCGTAACACAGGTGCTTGAGGTACCTATCTCGGAGTCAGATCAATGTATGTGATGTTGTGAAATATTTATTATTTATTTAGTTAACTGTCGCTGTTTTAAGAATAAGAATAAGAATTCATTTATTTGCTTTTGAGTAGGGTATACAGAAGATGACAAAGATATATTATATAGACCGCCCATTCAGCCGTCAATAACAGCATGCAAATACAATTATTATAATTTACGACTAAGACTTATAGTATGCGCCTGATATTATAATTTCTGATATAATAGTGTTGTTTCATTTTTGTTATTTAGAAACTCTTGGAGAGAATAAAACCCTTGCATTACAAGCCAGGTGCGCAGTGCATTCTTAAATTTATTAAAAGTTGGCATGTCTTTTATATACAGAGGAATATTTTGTTCTCAGGTAAAATAATAAAACGATGGGGCTACGGGTACACTATGTCCTTCTCCCTCTTCTGCTACGGCGTGCGGATGGTTCTCATCTCGCTCATACAGTCGCCCTGGCATCTAGTATTCATTGAGGTGAGTTCGGGTGTAACTAGACCGGTTCATTCCCGCTGTCCACCCTCTGCTTGTCCACCCCGGGTGGACATCGAAAAAGTATTTTAAAAAAATCCCGTTGTCCACCCCTTGTCGATTGAAAGAGGGTGGACAAAGGTAATTTTTTAAATAATTGTTTCACAGGGTGGACAGCGGGAATAAACCACTAGACCAATAGATCATTCTTCGATCATGGGCATCGATCAATGGTAGAATAGATGAGTCGCCTTCCTATAGTTTTGCAATCTATCAGATAGTCGTCGATTCGATGACATCATTCGATTCGTAGTATTGGATTAGTCAACGTCGATCAATAGATTTCTACCAG
>CM032490.1:6791513-6825334 GCA_019059595.1 Marasmia exigua
TCGTGGCACCAAATGGCGCACTGGGAGTAAAAGTCGGTGTCCGTAAGGTAACGGAATAGTCCGGCTCAAGTGGTGATGGGGGTACCGGCGGCACTGAAGTGGCTGACAGATGCGCACGAGGACCGGGGCATAAACCAGCGTTCGCGCTATGTGAGAACTAATTCGTATAAAAAGGAAAGGTTTGGCAGCGCACATTGTGTATTCTACTGGTGGTGCCATGGTCACCCAGGCAGCGGCAATCTCTTTAGGATCAGTTGCACGTCTGCTAGTCTGCCACTTTGGGTCATTTTCAAAAAAAATGCCCGTAACGAAAAGGACACAAATCTAATAATAGGATCGGTAACAAAAAATATAACAGAATGGAAGGGTAAAGTCGTATTCACAGGGATTCAAACGTAGGATTTTGCTAGTGGGAAAGCCACGCTTCGGCATTAATTTTTAATTTGTAACTTTTACCAAGGAGCCCTCCAAAATTTTTATTAGTATTTTTTTTTTCAATGTTTGTCGCCACTTCTTATATGGCTTCTCTAACAATCTTATCCAAAGTCCGTACTGTGAAGAAGAAACGAAAATTTTCTTTTTCTATAACTTTTCTTGCTGACATTCGCTAATATTTTTGCATCTATTACTTTTTTTTTCTCAGTAATCAATAATAAAAAAAATATATTTTTTTTTTGAAAAATCTTTAGAACGATGAAAAAGACTATAATCTACTTAAACTTGATGGAACAATTTTTTTAAGTTTACTGCCTACACTAGGAATTTCCTGTATCTTAGAGCAGAAACAAAGAGAAAAAGGACTTAAATTAACAAATTAATTTGATCAATGTATGAATTCGTGTCTTTTTTGATTTTTTCCTCTTGGGTATTTGTTTCTTTTGAAAATTTACCGTAAATATGTTTATATATTTTCTATGGATATTTTTTCATAATGCGGACGTTTTTCTATATTTTGTGTTTCATTTCTTTGTTGTTAGGTATCTGTTTTGTTCATTTTACTGTTTTCTTTAAGTTTCCACCAAGTCCTGCGTCTTATCTTCTTTGGTTTTTGGATATTTGTTACACACGTACATAATTATTTTATAATTCTTTCAACATGTTTTAGCCTTATTTCCTCATATTTTTCAGGATTTTGTGTTTCCAACCTTACTCTATACAGTCTTTGTCGTTCACTATTAGATAAAAGCATCTTTATATCTGAAATCACAAATGAAAAAAAAATGGGATTTAATATTTTTAACAGACTTTTAAAAAAGGGGGAGGTATTCACCGGAACCTATCCTAATAACTATATTTTTTTCGTACTAGTGTTTACAGCCACACATCAAGTTATACAAGTGCAAATCTGACAATTTCTTCAATCGACGCTTATTCCTAATGTCACATGTGAGGTCAATATTGATTGAGACAACTCAACAGATTTGTATAACTTAATACACAGCGTACTGACACTTATATATGAATACAGCCTTATAGTTCATTTTTGTTACGTAACAAAAAAAATACATAACAAAATGTTACAAAAATGAATTGATACCTCGTGTTCATGATGACCTTAAATTATTTAATGGACTTATTATCCTTTTTTTAAATCTAAGTTCAGTACATCCTATTGATGTGTATCAAAAGATGAATATAACACATAAAACCAATTATCAAATCACTTACCTACGTCAGTAGCGTATTAGGAATAATGCTAAATAATTTGTCTAATTTCACCGCGACGATGTTATCACCTCACTGCTCTGTCACGAAATAAAAGGCCGACGAACTTGTGGCGCCACCTACACGTTCTACGTTAGCTTCTAGAGCTGCCACTATTTAAATTGTCATTTCTAACAAATTAATGTTTAAAATTACGTTACAAATTAGAATAACAAAAATGAAAATATTATGGGACAAACTTATATACATTATTATTAATAAAAATATACATAATATTAAGAATTTTATTTTTTTAATTATACTTTAGTTCATATTTAATAAGTTGGTGATTTTATTTTTCAAATAAATTCGACCGTATATTTGTGATCTGTAAAGTTTGGTGTTACCTTTAAGTGGGACCCGTTTCTTTTATACCGGGATCCATTTAGTGATAATAACTTATTTAATTATAAAAAACATTATATCAGCCTGAGTAGAAAATGGTGTTAGTCGCAATATAAGTATGTGATTTATTGAAATGAATCAGGAATATATTTTTAATAGCTGGTTTAGAATAAAAATAATCTACTTGGGACAAAAAATCTTAAAAAATGTACATTTTTTTTGAAACTGACCCACTTATCAAATAAAAAAAACTCACCACTTATAACGAGTTTAGGGCCAATGAGTGATCCACCGCAGATCTGTTCGTACGAGCTCTGATTCTTCATATAGACAATAGCATGCCAGGGCACCTGAATCCGCTTTACAGAAATGTCTCCATTTGGGTCACCAGGCATAACTCCGCATTCTGAAAGCAAGAAGTCGATTAAAAATCCAGGAGTTCGCTGACAAAGGTAAGTTAAGTTTATGGTCAAACCTGGAGAGCAGCTGGCGATGTAGTCCCAAGAGCCGTTGAGGCAGATCATGTTCCTGAGCTCACCAGTGGAGTTGTAGTTCGGAGGCTTGCATTCTGGTTTCACTTCGGTTCCTGAGGGCTGAACTGTTAAGGTCCATTACCTATGTTTTATTCCTGCTAAGGTGGTCCTCCTTGGGTGTACAGTAATATAAATGCCTAATAAATAAGTAAAAATGTCTTCTATAACGGTATAAATACAGCGTGTATCTGTGAACATTTACATCCCTTTAACCACGTGTTCTATCAACCATTCTGAACAACATTTGTTTCACATAAAAATTCACATAAAAAAATTTAAACTCCTCCTACAAAGTCGGTCACGTGACTTGGTCATTTGCATGGGGAATCGAATTTTTTTTCGACTAATTTTGAAAAGTCACATAGTCTACCACGTCTCTCCAGATATTCACTGTTTAAGCCAAAGCGCTCTAAGACAAATCTTGGTCGTTTTTCCCCTATTAACAGGCTCCAAACCGAATATAATTTGGTTTGCAAAAATAAAGACATTGATGTATTTAATCTTAGTTTACCTACATTTAAAAATAAATTACGCCTACTATTGTCTAATAATAAGAAATAATAAGATAAGATATAATCTCGATGATTCACTTGTCGAATGGCCCAATGGCGCTTTTGGTAGTGACACTGCCTAATGCGCCAATGGTCGTGCGTTCGATTCCCACTATGGACAAACATTCGTGTGTTGAACACTTGTGTTTGATCAGTGCCTGGGTGTAATTATTATTTAACTTTATATTTTTTCTTTACATGCTAAGGGAAGCCTTATGCCCCCAACTACTTTTGTTCACGCTTTCCGTGGCAACCTGTAATTAAGGCAGCACCAACTCATGTACGTGACAATTTGTATCCCTTAGTTTTTAAGGTGTATGTTCTTGTTGGTTGTCCAAATAAATAAATAAATAAATAAAAGTCGTAGAACAAATGTTGTTCAGAATGGTTGGTAGAACACGTGGTTAAAGGGATGTAAATGTCCACAGATACACTATGTATACAGTGTGAGTCTTCATAAAGTGTACATATTCGTATTTTTTGTAGTAGTTTCCCTGATTTAAATATGTGCACTTTATGAATACTCACACTGTATATTATTATAAGAGGTAAATTTTAAAATGAATAAATGAAAAATAAGAACCAACTTACCTCAATATCATTGCATTTGCGATACCCCACATTTTCTCCCGTTAATAGACAGTTGTAATCAATGCTTAAGTCTTTTTTGAGACGGCAGTAACCTGGAGATCAAGACCGAGGTAATGTTAATCTTAGACTATACATAATAAATACTACATCAGCGAATAATAAAGTACGTTTTAAAATTAAAAAATATTAATATTATAAAAATATGGATCCAAATCTACAACCTTGTAGAACTCCCTAAGATACAATATTTTGAAAGCTATTCTAATACTCACGAACACATGGACTAGGTGCATCAGACCATACTCCATGGAAGCATATCCTTTTCTTGTTATGGTTGAAGATTTCATAGCCAGAATTGCAGACAACAGTGTAATGTATGGAGTCGAAGGCTTGTCCCGGTCCCGCGTTGGGAAAACCATTCACTATGTATGTGCCGTGATCTGGGTATGGCGGAAGTATGCATTCAGGTTGAAGTTTCCTGTGGTTAAAAGATACCACAGTTAAAAAACACGATGTAGAGAAATGTGAAATAATTAAGTAGCTTAAAATATAACTCGGAAATGTGATTACACAAAAACTGATGCTACTAATGACATTGCAATTTATTTTTATACTTTCAGTAGATGCTACTCATTAATCATATTTTTATGAATCCGTAAAATATCACCAATCGATCTTAAATTTAATTAAATCGAAATAAATCTATGAAGAGTTAAAAACTTTAATTTAGACGTCATGTTTGAGTGTGGTCGTAATTAGCATAAACTCACTCTTTTTCTTCTGTATCTATCTTAGTAAACGAAACTTGGCACAAATCATCTGACTCGTCAGAGCCGTCGTGACAATCCATTCTCTGAAATATTAAATATAAACAGATAATCAATTAATCGTATATTGTTGTGATTCATAGAGGATGACCTAGATCTTAAAAGAATCAATCAATAAATTAGACAATCCGGCAAGTCCAAAATCCAAACGGCACAAACAGCGGCACAATGGAGTGATATCACGGCATCACAGAAAATCGGCGGAGAAAAGGTCGAGTTAAAGGCCAACGTCCATGAGTGTTAGTAATTGCTTATCATCAGCTGGTGATCCTGCTCGACTACCACCTATCATATAATAATAAATAAAGGATTCCCCTTGTTCCTATCTTGGAGGAAGTCGTTGGACACTCTCTGGATGGACTCTATCCTTGTTTACAGCTGCTGGCACTGGGGCTCATATACTGGTGAGCTCACCCCATTACAATCAGCTCCTTCATCGACGCAGCCGCCGTACGCGCAGCGGAAGCTGTTCGCCGGGCAACTGTTGTTGTGGCACGTGCGGAACCTTTCGTCGGAGCCGTCAGCGCAGTCCTTTACGCCGTTACAGATCTTGTAGTGAGGAATCTCCTCCTGGCCACTGTAGCATTTGAAGACTTTTCTGTAAAAGAATCAGTAATAGAGTGAGGCTATCCAACAATTGAGTATTGATAGAAGTGGGCTAAGCAACCAAGAGCGTCTGCGAGCCGCACATCAGTATGTACTCTCATTTGACGTAAGGGGCATTTTTACTAGTCGGTGCCTCATAAATATTGCCATCACCAGCCTATTATTTCCGACCAAAGGCGTATTCGTGCACACCCAGACCCGAGAACATTGAGAGAAGTTCTAAATTGACTTGAACCGATAATGAACCTTGAAACGCACCGCGCTTGAGCGCCGCACCTTGGCTACTACCCCTATGAGAATTTTAATGGCTACAGTACCTCACTTCTTCCTCCTTGCAAGTCTGCACGCTGTAGGCGTCTCTAAACCCTCGAGCCTTAGAGAGATAGTCCAGCGCGCTGACGGGGTACACCAGGGGAGTGAGGGTCGCTGACTTCACCCCCAGCGCAGTGGTCAGTGTGCTGCGCCAGAACCCGGGATCTTCCCCTGGGCTAATCAGTAGCCTGATGAGTTTGTCCACGGCTAGGAATTTGGTACTGGAAAGAAAAATGAAAAGTGAGGGCTGCCAGATACCTACTCAGATCTAAAAACCAAAAATAAGTTAAAAAAAAGAGGTGCTGTAATAAAGAGTAGGTCTTTTAAACTATGTATTTAGGTAGCAGACGAGTTAACGGATCGTTGCAATTAATTTCCCTCGCCCATGGACACTTACAACACCAGGGGAGTCACAAGGCGTTACCAACTTTTTACTTCCCGACAATAGGGCCTCCACCCTCACTCAATCGGCAAAAGACTCCACAACTCTCCCACGGTCTTCCAGGGGTGGTAAAAAGAAAGAGTTTACGATGTACCTTCTAGTAACGATTGCAGGCCAAGGCTGATGCAGCCATACGCAGGACTCGGTTGTGTTGGAGATGGCTTGAGAGCTGTAGTCGGGGCAGAGCAAGGCGTACTTGTTAGGAGATAAGTGTTGGCCTTTCTGCGTGGACAGGAGCTGTCAAAGTTAACAAATAATTTTAATTGCCCATGAAAATCGCGTTGACTTAATCAAAATGCAGTTAGCAGTTTACCTTCAAAAAGGAAGCGCTGAAGAAGGACTTCACATCGGCCATCTCCACCCAGGCCACCTCGCCCACCTCCACGACGCACGCCAGCGCGCCCAGCGCGCCCCAGTACCGGTCCTTGGCGCTGCACGTGCCCGACCCGCACGCTGCGCACAGGGATGAATACTGGCGCTCTGGGAATCAGGACATGATCATTTTGTTACATAAATTTTCATTAAACAAGGACTGAGGGGTCCTCTCGGTTGATCCCTAATTTTCCATTTAACGCTGATCAGATGCGAAATTGTTGAGATCTTCTCTCCATCTCTTCTTAGATCTGCCCCGTTGTCGTCGTAGGTAGCCATTGGCTGACGACTTTGGAGTTAATTCAACAGACATGTCCCGGCCATTTTCAATTTAGTTTTGTGGTCACCGTCTATGTGGACTGAGCACTTTGTATTGACTGCCTCGGTGGCGAAATGGTTAGTGGGTCGCACTTTAAAGCGACGGTTGCGCCTGGGGTCCCGGGTCGGGCCAAAATTTTTACCTGATTTTTTCTGTTAAGAAATTCTCAGTGTTAGCCCGGAGTCAGGAAGTTGGCGGTCTTGCACCCCCGTGCCTCGGAAAGCACATTAAGCCTTTGGTCCTGCGCCCAATCCCTTTTCGGTCGTATAACACTAGTGTCCCATCGAAATAAGAGGGTACGGGAATAGAGAGTGCGTGTCTGCGCAAATACTTGTGCACTATAATATGTCCTGCGTCGATGGCTGATCGCTGAGATTGGCCGCCATGGCTGAAATATCGGTTTGGAGGACATTATTGACTACTAAATTCTCTACATTATGGGATCTATGCCCAATAATATCCAGATGTCTCCTCCTGGATACCAAGTAGCACCGGCCTTTTTTTTGTCACTGTTCCCCAGTGCCGGCCCGGAGTGCTGGCGATGATGGCGCCTTATGCATACCCTCCTGCTCGGGAGCAGGATGGTTATGTCGGGCCTCTCCTCTGGCAGGGGTTTCTCCTAACGAGAAGCCGGCCAGAGATATACCGATTTAACCCCAGCGGTTTTCCCTCATCTCCCTTAAGTGGAGAGGAGTCATGAGTTCAAAGGGCGAACCCTGGCACCATGACATGTAACACCGTCCTTGGAATCTTATGCTGAGCGAGCCACATCCCAGTACTGGACAGGCTCATGTGCTCTCATCATTTTGACTTACTGAGTTCAGTATCTAGATCCCTGTCGGCCACCCAGGGTCCAGCTCTGCAGGAGCGGCCGAAGTATTCCGCCAGGGTCTTGATCTTGCGCTCATCGTTGGTGCACTCAGATGGCTGCTGCAGAAGATACTCCAGGTACTGAGGAGAACAAAAAACTTGTAAGTCACGAGCTTTAATTTGACAGGAACTTATTGACAGGAAGGAACCGAACATGGATAATACCAGATATAGGCCAAACTCGAATAGACACTGTAACTCTATTTATTTATCTCCAGTGGATGCTGCAACTGTTGAGAAAACAATAGAATCACTAAATAATACAGCATCGGAGGGCTATGATGGCATTAGTACCAAAATATTAAAACTAAGTAAAAGAAATATTAGGGAAGTACTAGCCTACCTCATCAACCTCTCTCTAGAAGCTGGCATCTTCCCAGAACAACTGAAAACTTCTATAGTTAGGCCCCTTTACAAGAAAGGGAATAAAACGGATGTTACGAACTATCGCCCGATTGTTCTTGTACCTGTCTTATCCAAGATATTTGAAAAAGTAATGCACCAAAAACTGACATCTTTCTTCAACACACATAAGATAATAAAAGAAGCTCAATACGGGTTTCAAAAAAACAAATCAACTTCACACGCTTCATTCCACATGGTTCAGGAAATCTTAAAAAATGTCAACGAACGTAAATTAACATCCGTTTTGTTTCTTGATATGAAGAGTGCTTTTGACCTAGTATCGCACAATCTTCTTCTGTCAAAACTAGAATGTACGGGAGTTAGGGGCCCAGCATTCAGGTGGCTTCAAACGTACATAAGTAATCGACAACAGTGTGTAGAAATATCGCGAACTGATTCTCAAGGTTTAGTAAAAACATATAGGTCTAACTATGCAACTAATAAGGTTGGAGTTCCACAAGGAAGTGTCTTGGGCCCTTTGTTATTCCTGCTTTATATAAACGACTTACCGGACATCCTAAAGCACAGGGTGATTTTATTTGCAGACGATGTATCGATCATTATTACCTCTGACAAAAATAAGACTATTGACGATCATAATAGAGACATAACAGAAACTTTAACATTGACAAATAAATGGTTGAATGATAATAATTTAATAATTAATATAAATAAAACTAAATTAATCAATTTTAACAATTTTAAGCACGCACATGTTGGTATTTATTTTAATGGACAAACCCTTGAAAGTGAAAATAATGTGACGTTTCTGGGCATCATCATTGACAAAAAATTAAACTGGAAGCTACACGTAGAAAAATTATGTAATAAAGTAAGTAGTTTCTCATTTGCCCTTTATAAACTCACAACATTAGCAAGTAGAGAAGTAGCTATTGTAGCTTACCTTGCTTACGTTGAATCTATACTCCGATACAATATTATAATTTGGGGAAACAGTGTAGATATACAGAATGTGCTTATCGCTCAGAAAAGGTGTATCAGATCTATATGCAAGTTATCGCCGGATACCTCATGCAAACCATACTTCAAGTCACTGGGTATACTGACGGTGCCATCCCTCTATATCCTCGAGATATGTAAATATGTGAAATTAAATTATGACACTTTCACTGAAGCGAGGAACATCTATAGGACTAACTCTAGAAATCCTTTTAGGTTGGTACTGGAAACTACTCCTAAAACAAGGTGCTACCTAAAGAACTGTTACGCCATGTGCATAAAAATATATAACAAACTTCCCGATACAGTAAAAAGATTGTCATTCCCAAAGTTTAAACATGTCATACGAAAATGGTTGCTGCATGAAACATTTTACAAAGTTGACGACTATTTGAGACATAATGACATCGATTGCATGATTTCTTATATTTAACAAGCAATGATATAATATAAATAATATAATGTAAATATAATGTGTATTGAATAATTGTAGAATCATTACATTAATTAATTATTGTATTTACGTATAGACCAATAAGGTTTTTGTAAAATTAGGTAATGTGCTAATATTTGTATGCTATTGCTGTGTAGCTAAGTGTGAGAAGCAAATTATTATATATAACACCCTTGTAATACCACATTTATCACAAATAAAATATTCTATTCTATTCTATTCTATTCTATTCTTTGGCACCCAGTTCCGTTAAATGTCAATAGAACATTCATAATGCAATAAAGTCGAAACTTTAGTGCAATAATGTTCAATGTCAAGTTAAGACATACATTTTCTTATATAATTGACCATTGAAACGACAACCTCTTTGCAAAAAGCTATCACTATGTTGCGTCACTCGTGTCAGTGTCAGTCAAGTCAGTCAAGAAAAAAGTTTATCGTTACATTTTCCCAATTAGCAATTTAGCAATTAATAAAATGCTTGCGGCTTATCGTGACCAAAAGGAGTTCAAATTATTGATTTGCAAAAAGTTACTACCCACGTAACTATTACTAAAAAAACATCGCTAATGATCGTATGCCTTCGCTCAAGTTGACGTTTTTGCACGGTTACCCCTAGAAAAGTGAAGTTAAAATATTAGCTCTTAATAGCGAAAGTTTGCTACACGACATTCAACCTTGGGTGGGTCCCAAATTAAAGCTCGTGACTGTATTTTACGAAATTTATTAAAGTCACCAGGTCGGCGGTGAGGAAACCGGCAGTCTTAATTACAAGACACATCTTTTTATTTCTCCGGGGAAACCATCGTACCCGCATGCAATGCACAGAACTTCCTCAGCCTGGTAGAGACAGCCCGGCGCTCCCAGCTGTCCATTTTCAGCTCCACGGTGCAGTTTTCATTTTTTTGTAAGGCCGTGGTACCACTGTGGTCAAGCCAGCCCACTCATGCTGAAGCTGAAATGAGCTCGCCATGGTAAATGATCACCGCCCATGGACATCTAGAACAACCATATTTATGTGTTGCCAAATCTTAAGCTCTTTTCTTTTTTTATATGATAGGAGGCAGACGAGCAGACGGATCACCTGATGGTAAGCGATTGAATACGGTGCCGAGACGTAGACACTCACGGCTGGACTAGTCCACCGGTTCAAAGTCGCTATGGAAAGGGCTATGCTCGGAGTATCTCTGAAGGACCGCATCAGAAATGATGTAATCCGATAGAGAACCAGAGTCACCGACATAGCCCACCGAATTAGCCAACTGAAGTGGCAGTGGGCTGGTCACTTTAACACAAGAACTGACAGCCGTTGGAGCCGTAAAGTCCTTGAGTGGTGACTGCGACTCGATAAGCGTAGTGTTGAACGCCCTACGACAAGATGGGATGATGACATTCGAAGGCTGGCTGGACTGAACCTTCAAACCCCCCTTTCTCTCGGATTAGGCCTCCGGTACCCTCACTCACGCAGCAAAACACAGTGCGGTTTTCTGTGAGGCCGTGGTATCACTCCGGTCGAGCAGGGCCCACACGGTCGTTTCCTCATAATGGCAAGCGATTGCCGACGCTCGCAAGATCACTGGAATAACTAGTGCCAATCTTTTTCTTTTCCCCGGAATAGGATTTATACCCTCACTCATTTGGTGAACATATACGCCAGTTTTCTGTGAGGCCGTTCTGTGATGGCTTCTAAAGTGATACCTCACCTTAGAAGCCATCAGCCATGGGAGAGCCATCTCCCACGGTCAAAAGGGCGGAATTATGGCTGTCACGCCTTGTTGTTTAGCGATCCTTAAATGAGTTAAATGGTCTTCCTTTGATGACTACTAACCCCATTGAGGGTTCTGCTGTAACCGCTGGTCTCCCCAACGTCTCCACCAGGGTGGCACAGCACGCGGTCCTTCAGCACAGCGTGCAGCCTCCCCGGCCTGCTCGCCAGCACGCTCTGGTCCACCACAGCCACCACGTACCGTTGGAATGATTCTGGAGAAAAGGTTGAAGTTTCATTTGCGCGGCTTCTTTGCTAATAATTGGCAGGAGGTGGCGCAGGGCCGGCATATATGTCATCATTATTTGCTGAACCGCTTCACCGCTGGAGGCTCCCCAAAGTTCTCTACACAGATAGATCCTATTCTTCCCGCATCCAAATAATTGAGGCTTTCCGATTTTTAGAGTTACACATGCTTATTTTAGCGCTCAAAGCATGCTATTTCTGAGCAAGTACTACTTAGTAGCATTTGAGGACGGACGTGCTACAAATAAGCATGCTAATTTTGAGCATGCTCAAAAATCGCACGCATTTAAGCATGCTACCTTGTAGTGCGGCTGGAAAAGGGAGTGTGGCGGAGTGCTTAAGCACGTGTAAAGAGGTATGCTTATTTTTAAGCATGCTAAAAAATGGGTAATAGCATGCTTATTGATAGCAAATGTGGACAGTTTCTTAAGCATGCTCATATTTAGCACGCTTAAAAAGCATGCTACATGTTTAAAAAGCGTGCTTAATGAACTTTCCACATTTTCTATCATTAAGCATGCTATTAGGAAGCGAACCGGTTTACACGTGCTAAAGCACTGCTTGTAAAGCTCAAAAATCGACCAGCGTGCGATTTTTAAGCATGCTCAAAATTAGCATGCTTCAAGCATGAAAATAAACATGTGTAACAATATCATTAAGGAGTTAAAGATGAAAATGAGTGATATAACTCTTTTCGTCAAAATGTCAAAAACTTATTACCTTTTTAAAGGATTATTCTGCGACTTAACCAGACTTAACAAATCCTAGACCTGGTCCTAAGTACCAACTAAACCTGGGCGTTGATGATCAAAAAGACCCGACACGGTGGAAGAATTAATACCTATTTTTGGAAGGAGGCGCTGATTTGCTACTCTCTTATTCCAAAACGTGGCTTAAAATAAGTTGTGCGATTAATACTGGGAATGACTGAAGAACTAGAATAAACATTATTACAAAACTAAGTTTAACGTTACTTATATTTCGCACCCTTAGTAAAATACCGACCTAACTCAAAATTGTTGATATTTTTATAGCAATTCTTTATTCTTGAGTAGTCTTGAGTAAATAACGCACTTCAAATTTCATCTCGTGTTCATATGTGAGTGTACCTATTTACTTAACTCAAAATTGTTGTTAGATGACCTTTCATCCCTGGATTTTAGCCGATACTATTTTCACTAAGCATCTATATTAAAATTTTGAGTTAGGTCGGTATTTTATTAAGGGTGCGATTTATTTATTGACTATAATTAACACGGTAGTTTGCTTACAAATTACATTCATTAGACAAATTTACAAAGATTATACACAAAAACAACATTAAAACAAAATTAACACGTATATTATAAATCATCTAGCACACACTTCGCTCACAAAACTTCAGGCATTTCAACAATATAGTCCTCCAATCATCCGAAAAAAAATCAAATATATTATATTATATCCAATTATATATATCCAAATTATAGTATATACAAAGCCGGTATCACAGTAGTTTTTCGTAATGAGAGGACTAAAGTTTTCAAACTTACGGTCGTTGGTTCGGATCTCAGCGATGATGGTGAACTCTTCAGCGACGTGGGAGACCAGCTCCTCAGGGTTGAATACTCCGAAATCTGCTGTGTCATTGTTGATGAGCTGGAGGCAGTCCAGTCTGCAGATTTAGTCAAAATCAAATAATTCTTTATTTGCATTGGCTTGTACACAGCACTTACAAATCGTCATACATTTGAATGATTTAAGACTATAAGCACTTATGTATAATTTACATGTTAATACATATATATGTTGATGCATAAAATAAACTGAATAAGTAAATAAACATAATGTGATTCTACCACCAGCTCGAAACGTTGTTTCTGGTCGAGAAGATCCGGCAAGAAACTCGTCAGTTACTCTCTTCAATCGCCAAACTTTCATACAATGTTGCGTCTTCATCTTACTAAGCCATACAGTTTAATTGTAATACAAAATAACATAATGGAAATTAAAATAAATATTATGAGGTAAACCGAAGTAGACCAGACCCCAAAGGTGGCACCTGTTTACAAGTATGACGTATTTGTCAGCCATCATTTCACTCAACCATATTAGAGGGAATGTAATGACCCGCCACATAGCGCCACCACCTCAGAGACATTTGAGTGAGCATGACTACTTAGGTTCCCCTCATAGGTCACAGCGTAGTAGTTACTTAATCCAATACTAATAAACTGCAGGACGAGGTGTACAATAGTAGTGTTAAGTAAGTATGATTATCCTTGTGACGTCGATGCGTCACCTTAAGACCAATTCGGATAATTGACAGATAGATTATTGTTTTTTTACATTATGGCAGACAAAAGAGCAGACGGCTTACCTGACACACTTTATTGCACAAAATTTAAATCTAGATCTTATTCTATGGTATATTATACTAGTACAATGTAGGCTGTCTTATCGCTAATACGGATCTCTTCTAGAGAACCTCAGGGTAGTGGTAAAGTATATATATAAAATTGAAAAAGGTAAGGCAGTGCAAGTCAGATAAGAAAAAATTACATTGTATAAATATAGTATTATCATATTAAGTAAATATATACTTAACTATAAATACTATTACCACAGATTTATAACGCTATTACATAATAGAAAATAAAGTTTAAAAACTAAAACCCGACTACCAAAAAACACGCTCTAAAAAGTACGAAATAAGAAAATTGTCACTGTTGAAAATATTATGCCGTATCGCCATGGTCGTATGCCACATTGATTTTATTTTATTAATATAATGAATCTGTTTTGCTACAGTGAGATGCACACCCGAACCGCAATTTCAGCGGAGACGAATTTCTTGTTTCGTACTTTTTAGTAGAGCGTGTTTTTGGGCAGTCGGGTTTTAGTTTTTAAACTTTATTTTTATTTAACATGTTTTTAGTTATGTAAATAAAATTACATATTTGATATGTGCTAAAAACGCTCTTTCATTTGATACCCCACACTACCGTCAAGCAAAAATTTTTAGTTCCTTACTCTAAGTCCGCTAGAGGGGACCAAAAATCATAAAAATTGAAACATGGGTAGTTTTTATTGAGAAATAATAAACAAGGCCACAGAATTTTTATTTGGCCAAGCGCGCAATCTTCTAATTTACTAACTAAGCACCGGGAAATTGACATAGCCTTTAATTAACTGATTCATCTTCTTTACAACGCCAACTAAAAATGTTAAAGAAAGCGTCAAGTCAGTATCAACAATTAATTTTCCTTGTCCTTCTGATTTATACATTGCAAACTAATTTACTAACTCAGCCACGAAATTTGTAACTCATCACCATATTACGTTTTACAGCTTCAATACAAGCTCCTCAAAAATTATGTATTCAAGCTTCAATACTCAATATCACATATTATAACTTAACATGTAAAATAATACTTCATATTCTTTTATCGTGAAAATAGCCACTGTACGATTTGGCGCGAGTGCACGACATGACAGCAACCGGCCATTTGCACCAATCAGAGAGCGCTATTCGATACTTGTGCCGACCCGCCCGCCCGCCTGCCCTTATTTTCTTTTTCTTTTAATCACGTAATTATACGTGTTAATATTTATTAAAGACTTTTCTATAAATGATTGTACTTGTAACACATATTAATACACAAATTGATTTGCATAAATAAATGGTTTTACTATGACTGTCCTTAATACTTCTTCTGCTTCTTCATATTTGCGTATAATTCCCGGTTGAGTCCAAAGCTGGGCTTTGAAAGAAGAAAGAAGAAAGAAATAATATTTATTTAGTGACACAAATAAAGTAACAAAATTACAAAATATTATTACATCTATAAAATTATGTACAGTAAAAGAGATAAAGGTAATAATAAAAAAATAAAAAAAAAATGTGTCACCAAAAAGGTTTGCACTCAGCATATGCCGAAGGGACGCTTCGACGCTGGTCTTCCGTGCAAACCTCGTCAGGTAGAGCAACTAGGTACGTTGTATGTAGTATTTGTGTTGCAGTGGTTTGTTATGTTTCTTACAGCTTAGTTAGGTAGTATGTACTTAATTACAATAAAATCATCAGAAAAGAGACAGTGGATAAAGAGACACAGCACAGCTATACATTACTCTTTTGCAAATTTAATAAATACTCTTAAAGGCGGAGGAATGTTATTCCAGCATTTCGTGGCAGAATAACGAAAACTGCCACGAAATGCTGCTGTGCCGTGTCTCGGACAACAAAGTCTAGAAGCAAATCTAATCTGCCGTTGCGAGAAAGAGAGCTTCTTGAATAAATAAGGGGGTGATTCCGTAAGAATAACACCAAACAGCAGACAGGCAAAGTGAAGAGAGCGTCTAGACTCCATTTTCCTGGTTGAGAAACGGGGTAATACGTGCCCTACGTGGGACAGGAAAACAGAACCGGGCACATGCATTCTGTACACGTTGAATAAGATTTTTTGTATATCGGAACAAGCACTCGCCCAAAACTGTGTCTGCATAATTCAGCTTGGACAGAATCAATGCCTCACATAGCTTAACCCTCATATCAATACGCAAATATTCGCGGACTCTGTACAGGACCTTGAATCTGAAAAAACAACTTCTAACTATCTCCAAAACGTGGTTGTGGAATCGAAGTTGGCTATCCATTAGAACACCAAGATACGGGCTTCATTAACTTGCTCAATGGCAGAATCTCCTATTATAACCCGAGGGCTGAATGCGTTGATCTTCCTAATTTTACTGGGAGCGCCAAAGACAAGAAATTTAGATTTTGCAGGATTTAAAATCAAACAATTTTTGCGAGCCCAGTCATAAATATGTTCTAGGTCATCATTGATTATATTTATAGCACCAGGTGTCTCGTCCGGGTTAAAAGAATGGTAAATCTGTAGATCATCTGCGTAGATGTGAAAATTGCAGCGTTTAATACAATTAACCAGATCTGCACTATATAATATAAAAAGGATTGGTTCTAAGATAGAGCCTTGCGGTACTCCACGGGTGACCAATACTTCTTCTGAAGATAATCTGATTCCACGCTCATCACAAATCTCAACCCGTTGCGATCGATCACTAAAGTAGCTTGAGAACCACTTCAGTGCACTGATTTCAAACCCGTAGTATGACAACTTAGACAACATAAGATTGTGATTAATTGAGTCAAATGCTCGGGAAAAATCAAGTAGAGCCAAAATCGATCCGTTGCCCATATCTGCTCCAGCCAGAATGTCGTCAACCACATCCAATAGCGCGGTGGCTGTACTACGCCCAGCACGAAAACCGGACTGTTTCGGAGGTAGAATACTGTTTCTATCAAGAAACTCGGTCAACTGTAAGCACACAATTTTTTCTAGTATCTTCGACATAAATGGAAGAATGCTGATAGGTCTAAAATCTTTCAAATCATTTGCAGCGCTATTCTTGGGAATAGGTTGAACTATAGCTTTCTTCCATATATCCGGAAAGACACCAGTTGTAATAGACTTATTGATGATCGCAGTTATGATTTTCAGTGTACGCGGTAAAGTCAATAGCACCATGTCACGTGTTATACCATCAAAACCTTCCGCATTAGACGAAATACTCAAAATAACTTTGAACACAAGCGCTTCTTCCACTGGGTTGAGCTTAAAGTACCCAATTCCAAAACGGTGATGTTCAAAGAATGTCAGATCAGAGAGGGAGACATTTCCATTACCAGGGACATCAAGAAAATGCTTGTTAAAGAGGTCAGGATTAGCAATACCAGAGGGACAAGAAGACTGTTTGGTGTTGAAGTCAGCAATGTCTCGCTTAATACTTTTCCATAAAGCTTTTGGGTTTTTTAAATTTTGGTTAAAACTGCTGTGAAAATAGGCCGATTTCTCAGCAAACAGTGCTTTGTTGACAACAGATTTCATATTTTTGTAAAACTCAACATCAGATACTATTCCCGTAGACCGACACTTAACGTGGGCTCTGTCCCTCAGTCTCATCATACTACGTATAGTGGGTGTAATCCAGGGGTGACTCTGGTGTTTGACGTATGACCTAATAACGGGAGCATGAATGTCATAGACATGCAAAATATATGCGTTAAAAGATAATACTGCCTCATTCACATCCTCGCTAATTAGGCGTTCCCAAGAAATGCTGTCAACAAGAGTGTTAAAGTCACTAGTGTTAATTTCCCTGAGTGGTCTATAAGATATCCATCGAGGGGGAGGCTTAGGTTTGATTATGCGTAATTTGCATGAAAGAAAAGCGTGGCTACTCAGGTCGGGTATATAATCAACTGCAACATTTGACACCTTTGCAGAACTACATATAAGGTCAATCAAAGTCTTAGAATGATCTGTGAAATGTGTCGGTGATGTGACATACTGATCAAAACCAAAACACTGAAAGAATGCGGTTAACTTTTCAGTGTTTCGGTCATTGGAAGCGAGTAAGTTAACATTGAAATCTCCCATAAGTACGAGTTGGTCAAACGTTGAAAACGAGCTAATGGATTCCGAAAGTGCGTTTATAAAGGTATCCACACTTAACCATGGCGGGCGATATGCAGTGCCAATGACTAGTCTGACTCCATTCACTGTAATCTTCAGCCACATTTGCTCTACTGATGTTGATTGCGGAGGCTTTACCTGTCTCGTGCAGATGCCATCACGAATATAAAAACCAACACCACCCCCGCGCGCGCGGACGGTTGTGGGCCTAGGGACATGACGGAGGCGATAGCCCGCCGGTAAGGGTGCACGCAACTCTTCACCATGCCTTAACCACGTCTCATTAATAGCCATAATGTCTATAGACCGATTCTCAAGAGCAACGAGGAACTCCTCATGACGAGTTCCAAGTGAACCGGGATTTAGAAACCCAAGCGTTAGCTGCTTGTTCTTAACAAATTGAACGACAAATGAGAATGAGATCAGAATAAGCCTAGAATTGCTAAGATATTCCTTTACAACTATTACATGACGTTTGTTTAAAAAGTTACGTATAGTAGCAAAGCAAAAATTTGCGGAATTAAAATAAATCACTGTTACAGACACTGATTTAACAACACATTTTCTTTTAATCAAATTATTTTTAAATGGACATGGGTAATAGGAAAGAATAACCATACATATACTAAACAAAAAGTTGAAAAAACGACGTGACATATTATAATAGTTACACAAACATCTTAAATACCCGTATAAAGATATTGTCAGAAACTGACTATTAGTGACCAACGTCAGTAATACCAAAAACCCTAACAAGATCTTCTTCGGATCTAACACGAGTACGTGGTCTGCCCTGTTCTTTTCTTGTGTATATTTTCCCGTCACGTGTCCATACGTAACGCCAATCAGAAAGTTTAGCTGCCTCACGCGTTTTCTGGAATAGCTGTCGGTTAGTTTTTGATAACCGCTCATTGACATAGAAGGGACGGTGAGGGACCAATGCTAGTATTCCTTCTGTGGTTACGCCGCGCCGCGTGCGCGCCGCCTGTAGTAAGGTGTCCCGGGTTGTGCGGCGCGCCAGACGCACGACCAGCGGCCGCGGTCGCCGCGGCGCCGCACCGTCCTCGCCGTTAGCTGGCTCTGGCCCTATTCGCTGTGCGTTGACAACATCTCTCTCTTCTAGCTCGACACCTAACTTCTTGGCAACGGTGAGTAGGGTATGAGTTAGATTTTCATTTTTAACTTCGGGAAAACTCGCAATCTCTATATCATTTCCCAGCATTTCCTGGTCCCGATCGTGTATTTCTAACCTCAACTGGTTCATTGTTTCCTGAAGTGACTTTACTTCGCAGCTATCATTTTTTGTACTGGTAGTTTCCAGAGCGTCGATCCTGGCTTCCAGGACATCAAGGCGTGTACCCTGCGCTTTGATCGCACTAGTGAGACCCTCGATACGATCGCTAAACTTGCACATTTCTTCTCGCATCGCCCGCATTTCCTCAGCAAAGATTCTTATACAGGTTGTTGGGGTCATAGTGTCCTCCCGTTCATCGCTCAGCCGCTTCACCAAGTTAGACTTTTTAACTCTCATAGTCACGTTATCCTGGGGGGAACTTGTACTTTCAGTTGTTTTATCGACCGTGGCGGTTGGTGAGGTACCACGTACTGGAATATTAATATTTCCAGTTTTTGGCAGTTTATTACGGCATTCAGGGCATAACCAAGAACTTTTGTTTTCTAAGTTTGCCGCATAGAACGAACGGTAGCGCTCCTTGCTCGTATTCAAACAAACCAGATCATAGGCCAATGAACATAAACAACATCGCAGATGCTCCTTTTTTGACAATGAGTTTGAGCATCCTGCACAATGCTCCGGCGCCTTAGTTTTTAAAGGAGGCATTTTCTGTTTGTGCTATTAAATAACGCCTACGAAGTAACTTTTAGCAACCGATGCGATGGACAAAAGATAAAATTCCAGTTCCACCTATGAACCCAACGGGGTTTGAACTATGAAGTCCTGCGTCTAACGCGAGCGTTGTGCGCACTCGGCCACCAAGCACGTACGTCACGGGGCGAAAACAGCGGTCAAGTACCGCACTAGTTATCGTCGTGAATACGGTCCAAAGGTCAGTCTTTTGTATTATTTGTTGCTTGAATGGTTTAGTTAGAATGTGAGTCACTTATTTTAAAATTATTCACCACTTGTAACCGTCTCAAATCCGAAAAGTGACTAAAATCCATCCAAAAAATTAAGCAGAACGATTAGATATTTACACCACACGATGCACTGTTCTTTTCTGCGTATTTTTATGCAAAATTTTATAAAAACCGTTCACTTTTTACACTCTTTCAGAATTTGTTTTATTGGAGCCACTTGCGATACGTGTACCTCGTGTACTTAGGTCTTAACCTACCTACTTAGGTCTTAACTTTGGAGCCCAGGGTACGCTTTGATCATGATTCAGGATTTGGGGAGCCTGGTAATTACAATGAAGCGACTGCCGTCTGACCTTCGCAACCCTTTGACAGAGGAACAAGACCAACTGAATCATGGTTACACGCTTCTGAAACTATCCCAAACGAGCAGGTTTCCTTACGATGTATTCCTTCACCGCTGAGGTAAATATAGAAATATATAATAGAAATATGCACATATATTTGAAAAATCTAGAGAAATCGACCCTCCGCATGGAGGGCGCGTTCTAAACCACTAGGCTACCATCGCTCTGGCTGACTGTCCTTAATAGTTCATGTGTAATACATATTAATAATATGTAGTGGCTTTAATTATACTATTTGATGACAATTTTAGGTACATTTAACAATCGATTAATGTAGGATGAGTTACATTTTATTCATACTAAATTATGCAATTAGAGGCTAATATTCTTACTATTTTGGTGTCATATATTAATACTTTAGAAGCTTCCTATTCAATTCAATTCAATTCAATTCAATTCAAATAATTCTATATTTGCATAGGCTTGTACACAGCACTTACAAATCGTCATACATTTGAATGACTTAAAACTATTTATAAGTACTTATGTATAATTTACATGTTAATACATATATATGTTGATACATAAAATATACTAAAGAAATAAATAAACATAATGCGATTCTACCACCGGCTCGGAAAGTTGTTTCTGGTCGAGAAGATCCGGCAAGAAACTCGCCAGTTACTCTTTTTAATCGCCAACTTTTTTACAATGGTTTATTATCTTCATACCAAGTCATACAGTCTAATGCAACACAAAATAGAATGAAGCAAATTAAAAGCTAAATATGAGGTAAACCGAAGCGGACCAGTCCCCAAAGGTGGCACCTGTTCACAAGTATGACGTATGTGTCAGCCATCATTTCACTCAACCATATTAGAGGGAATGTAATGACCCGCCACATAACGCCACCACCTCAGAGACATTTGAGTGAGCATGACTACTTAGGTTCTCCTCATAGGTCACAAAGAGTAGTAGTTACTTAATCTAATACTAATAAACTGCAGGACGAGGTGTACAATAGTAGGTGGTTAGCATCTTGTTATTTGAATGCATACCACAAATTTAGATGCTAAAAAATAACCACTATGCTGAGTTATATTTACAGTGGCTTACATATAAGATAACTAGTGTCTGAGATACTATTATTAAGACGCGCATTGGTTGTGGCCGATTTAGTAATTTAGAAGGTAACATATATTATCTGAGGCGAATAATGCTATTTAAAAGAAGCTTGTTTAATTAGTACCCGTTTTTATTATGTAGGCGCACACTAAGAAGGGGTTTTTAAAAATTCAACCCCGAAAGGGTTGAAATAGGGGGTTAACGTTAGTATGAAAGATCTGTCATTTTTGAAGTTAGAGTATTGAAAATTCGGATTAGTGTTTATGGATAAAAAACAAAATTAACCAATTTCAGTTTTTATTAATTCCATCCCTAAAGGGGTAAAATGGGAGTAGAAACATTGTATGGAAAATTCGATATTTTGAAAGTAAGAGTAATGAAAATTGGTATTTTGGGCTCATCATCAAAAGTGATTTGGGCTTTTTTTTTTGCACCCCCAAAGGGGTAAAATGGGGTTGAAGCGTCGTATGTTAGATACGTCATATTTAATGCTAGAGTCTTGAAAATTGGTGTTTGCACTGTTCATACAAAATTAATATCAGAAATTTCAGCATTTTTTATTCAACCCCCTAAAAAGGGTGAACGGGGGCTACAACGCTGTATAGAAGTGTCGTTATTTTTAAAGCTAAAGTCATGATTGACTATAATGGTCTTTTTGTATAAATCAGTTTTGTTTTTAAATTAAATTACCGAAGCGAATCGAGGGCGGGCCACTAGTATGTTATAAAGCAAAGAGAGGATATGAAGGTCACGACGATACGGATAATCGCTATTATACAGTACTACGTCTTGACCGTGGGACAGCCACGCTTCGGCATTAATGGGCCGGCTCGAACCGAAGTAATACAACGGCCTCACAGAAAACCGGCGCGAAGCAGCAGGCCCAATCCGTGGGAAAGGGGGCTTGTACTCTAGAATAAATCTTACTGATTTTTTCCGTCCACGCATTCCACTCCAGATTCTTCTACGCCTAAAATGACGCAGCTATTTTGTACCTCCTCAAGGTGCTGATCTTTGGGGACGCAAAGTCGAACTGAAATAAAAATGTTTGAAAAATTAAAAAAATCCATTCCCTTCATCATCAGCAACCCACACTCGTCCACTGCTGGACATAGGTCTCCCCTAATGCACGCCACTGCTCCCGATTTTCGGCCACTCTCATCCAGCCCACACCAGCCTACCTTCGAATGTCATCATCCCATCTTGTCGCAGGGCGTCCTACACTACGCTTACCGAGTCGCGGTCTCCACTCAAGGACTTTACGGCTCCAACGGCTGTCAGTTCTGCGGCTAATATGACCAGCCCACTGCCACTTCAGTTTGCTAATTCGGTGGGCTATGTCGGTGACTCTGGTTCTCTGTCGGATTAAATCATTTCTGATGCGGTCCTTCAGAGATACTCCGAGCATAGCCCTTTCCATAGCTCTTTGAGCGACTTTGAACCGGTGGACTAGTCCAGCCGTGAGTGTCCACGTCTCGGCACCGTAAGTCATGACCGGAAGGACGCACTGGTCGAAGACTTTCGACTTAAAACTTTGAGGGATGGGTGACGAGAAGACTTGACGAAGTTTACCAAATGCTGCCCAGCCTAGCTGAATTCTTCTATTGGCTTCTCTCTCGAAGTTGTTTCTGCCTAATTGGAGCGCTTGTCCTAGATAGACATATTCCTGACCAACTTCGAGAGGTACTCCATTAACAGCGACCGGTCCCGGATCAACGAGCTCGTTGAACATGACCTTGGTTTTATCCAAGTTCATCCGAAGACCGATGTGTTTGGAAGATTCAGCCAGGCTGCTCACCATCTCCTGTAGGTCTTGTAGGGTTTCCATTCCCTTACTACCACAGTATCCCTATGACAAAAGCTCTCTGCGCACTCGCTGCCCTCAACGCACTCTTAAGGTGACGGGTAGGGTACACTAGCTAGGTTTTTAGCTACTAAACCGGGCCTATTTTAAACAATTTCGGTGTTACAACCTCTACCGTATTTTCAGGGATTTTTTTACCCGACTACGGCAAAGCAAAAGGAGGGTTATGATTTTGACAGGCTATGTATGTATGTATGTATGTATGTATGTATGTATGTATGTATGTATGTATGTTCATCTGTTTCCACGTAACTTCGTAACTACTTATCAGAATTCGACAAATGACATATCATTATAAGCGTCTTGATCGTCCGCTGGTTATAGGCTATATGAAGTTTCACAAAATCTAATGTGGCGCCCTCTAGCGGACAAAACATACAGAGTAAAAAAATAAAGTTATGATAAATATGCCGTGTTTGGTATCATTTGAAAGCGCTTGACTTGTACATTTTGAATATATATATATATATTACTAGCACTTGGACACCAAAATAGTACAAATAAAATAAAAGTAAAAAAACTAAAACCCAACTACGACAAAAAACGTCGCTGAAAAAGTATAAAACAAGCCTTCGTTGTCAATTTATGCAATATTCACTATGTAGAGATAAAATTTCATGTTTGGAAAGACGTAGTCACACGTTAAACGTGTGACTGCGGTTTTCCAAACATGAAATTTTATCTCTACATAGTGAATATTGCATAAATTGACAACGACGGCTTGTTTTATACTTTTTCAGCGACGTTTTTGTCGTAGTTGGGTTTTAGTTTTTTTACTTTTATTTTATTACTCTTTGTTATTTTTGAACTTATAATAGGTATAAATATTCACGTTCTCCTGTCTACCACCCGACATTGCGGAAGACGATAGGAATCCACCCTTACACTGTTCCACCAGCTCGCACTAAGCGTTTCGCTTCTTCTTTCTTGGTACAAACTGCTAAGGAATGGAACAACTTGCCGGCTTCTGTATTCCCAGAGAGCTACACTTTGGGTGTTTTTAAGTCGAGAGTGAATAGGCTTATTCTCGGTAAGCACGCTAGATCTTAAACCTTATTGTGGCTTTCCATCAGGTGAGATGAGGTCAAGTGCAAACCCATTTAATATAAAAAAAAGAAAAAAAAAACATTCTTCTTGTCTAGTGACTCATAGCGACATCTAGTACGTGAATTACGTACCTACAACCAGTCTGTGGGGACTGGGGCGGTGATACTGGCGCCACTGTCGGTCATTCATTGTCTGTGCTGTGCTTAAGATAACGGGTAGGGCACACTAGCGACAAACCGGATCTATTTCATATCAATCAATTTAGGGGTTACAACCTCTCAGCAAACACTTATACTACTTAATAAATAACTATGCAAAAATGTTGGGTCCGTTTTTGTACGCGAAAAATTGATTCCCGCCAAAAGTAATTGATTCTCGCCCTAACTTGATTTTGACACATTAGTTCCACTTCATACCAATAGATGGCGCTAAGTGCCGATTACAACGCGCAAACATTTCGTGATTTCGCATTACTGTTAGCTTGTGGGGCCATGAGAAAACTATAACCACCTTATTATAAATCACGTTCTAAAGTTACTACCGTACTAAAACTCATGTTATCCCTTTCCAACACGCAATGTTAAAAGGGACTGGCACAAATGTTGTTTCTGGGACTATCCTTAATTCGCGATTAGTAATAAGGCTAGTCCCCTTATTACGAATCGCTTAGGATTTACCTCTCTATACATAGTATAGAAGAAGAAGATTAAATTTGTAATTCCTCTGTGATTTGATTTTAATAAATGTACCTAACCTTTGACGGAATCAGGTAGGTATGGTAATTGGAGCATCTGCGTTCTTCCACTACTCCACCAGGCAGACCCTCAATCGACACCGGTACATGGTAGAAATACCAAAAGTCCGCACAAAGAGGTTTGAATCCTGCCTCCTTATTCGTACTGCGAAACAGTGGAATCAGCTGCCTGAGGAGGTGTTCCCTAGAAGCTCAATTTGGGGGTTTTCAATGCGCGAGTGAATAGGTATCTTCTAGGTAATCGTGCTACATCCTAGACCATATTATCACTAACCATCAGGTGAAATATGGTCAAACGCTTACCTATCTACAATTAAAAAAAAAGTTAATCATGCCAGAAGCGTGCTTCTGGCATGATTAACTTTTTTTTTTATGGGCCGGCTCGACCGAAGCGATACCATGGCCTCACAGAAAACCGGTGTGAATCAGCACTGCTGTGTTTCGCTGCGTGAGTGAGGGTACCGGAGGCCCAATCCGGGAGAAAGGGTTTAAAAGTTGGCATCGCACTTGTGACAACAGTGGTGTTGCTCAATCTAGATCTTTTTTATCGATGTTGTTAGTAACGTGTCTTAAACACGCTTAATTTTGCCAATGTCAAGTGGCTAAAATGAGTCGTAAATAACTAAATATCTAATATGGTGAATACTGATCAGTGTGATCAGATTTATTAGCTATTTTGATTTTATTTTGATTCTGATACTGGTTCTGATTCTGTTTCTGTTTCTGTTTCTGTTTCTGATTCTGATTCTGATTCTGATTCTGATTCTGATTCTGATTCTGATTCTGATTCTGATTCTGATTCTGATTCTGATTCTGATTCTGATTCTGATTCTGATTCTGATTCTGATTCTGATTCTGATTCTGATTCTGATTCTGATTCTGATTCTGATTCTGATTCTGATTCTGATTCTGATTCTGATTCTGATTCTGATTCTGATTCTGATTCTGATTCTGATTCTGATTTTGTCTCTGATTTTGATTTTGATATAGGCAACATAAAACATTTATGCACCCTTATTACAAATCGCGAACTAATGATAGTCCCGGTACAAAATTCGTACCAGCACCTTTTAACATTGCGTGTTAGAACGGGATTACGTGAGCTTTAGAACGGTAATAACTTTAGATCGCGATTTATAATAAGGTGGACACAGATTCATAGATAACACAATATCAGAATGGAGATCAATAATACGGAAACCTAAGCAAATAAGGAAAACTGAACTTATTGAATAAATAATTAAATAGCTCATTTATAATGACACTAAACTGCGAAAAGTCACTTTTTTATTCAAAACCCGTGCCCAAACATCAATTTTATTTATTATATAATTTTTTAGGTTTATGTTTTTAAAATAAATCCGGTTTAGTTGCTATCAATTTAAATCGATTGGCGTCATTAGTTAGAGCCACCCGTCGCCTTAATACCTTAGTCACTTATGTTCTCCTTTTATAGTACTCCGTCCGCGTGGAAAAGTAACTTTTTACCCCCCTTTCAACCCCTTACAACCCCCTTTTCGCAATAAAAAGTAGCCTATGTGCTTTCTCAGGGTCTAGATTATCTGTATACCAAATTTCATTTAAATCCGTTGAGTAGTTTTGGCGTGAAAGAGTAGCAGACAGACAGACAGACAGACAGACAGAGTTACTTTCGCATTTATAATATTAGTATGGATATTTACTTGTTCCATAGGGAAAATCGTATATTTACAACATCACGTAGGTACTCAAGGCAACGCATTCTGTGGTGCTGCAGATCAAAATCAAAATCAAATAATTCTTTATTTGCATAGGCTTGTACACAGCACTTACAAATCGTCATACATTTGAATGATTTAAAACTATTTATAAGTACTTTGGTAACAATTTACATGTTTATACATATATGTATATTGATACATAAAATATACTAAAAAAAGTAAATAAACATAATGCGATTCTACCACCGGCTCGGAAAGTTGTTTCTGGTCGAGAAGATCCGGCAAGAAACTCGCCAGTTACTCTTTTTAATCGCCAACTTTTTTACAATGGTTTATTATTCTCATACCAAGTCATACAGTCTAATGCAACACAAAATAGAATGAAGCAAATTAAAAGCTAAATATGAGGTAAACCGAAGCGGACCAGTCCCCAAAGGTGGCACCTGTTCACAAGTATGACGTATGTGTCAGCCATCATTTCACTCAACCATATTAGAGGGAATGTAATGACCCGCCACATAACGCCACCACCTCAGAGACATTTGAGTGAGCATGACTACTTAGATGTCCAGGGGCGGTGGCAATCGCTTACCATCAGACGATCCGCCTGCTCGTCTGCCATCTATCACATAAAAAACCTAAAGTTTAGTTCATTACTTTATCCAAAGCGACTTACGTTTTTTATTCTTCCGAGTTAATTCAGTTCCGGAATTAGTAAGTGACGTCACAGCTTGAATTAGAAACCATAAAAAAAATATCACATTTACTTTTTGCATTTTAAAAAGTTAATAAAGTTTTAATGCACTTTACAATCTGTTGGAATGTCAATAACATTTATAATTGCATTATTTATCTTTATTGCTCAAAATAAGCATAATAGCGGACTTTCCTTACAGCATATTCTGCCATTGACACGTCCAACCCATAGAATTCATTTTATAACACTGTTCTGTTTGCTCTGTGGTTTGCTGGCTGTAGTCACTTATTAAGGTGACGGGTAGGGCACACTAGCGACGCCGATCGATTTTAATTTTTAGCTACTCAACCGGATCAATTTTAAACAATTTCGGGGTTGCAACCTCTCGGCAAACAATTATGCTATGTTGGGTCCGTTTTTGCACGCGAAAAATTGATTTACGCCAAAAGTAACCGCTTTTGGCGTGAATCAATTTTTCGTGTAGGCGTTAGGCCCAACATTTGTGCATGGTTATTTAATAAATACTATAAGTGTTTGCCGAGAAGTTGTAACCGTCCAAGATGGCCGTACTACAAAGCCGTTGAGTATTGGGCGTTTTCTTCTAGATGGCGCTAGCAACGACTAGCCGACTGATTCCTCTATCTCAGTATAAATAAGTTAATCTGTGGTTCTATCACTATACGAAATACTTCGTTCGAAGAGATTGGAATAACATTTGTGTAGGTTATGACTGACACACCACATGTTATACCAATTTTTGAAGAACAAAGCAACCGCAATAGGGTATTTCTCTCATTTTGTGCAAAACACGTGTCCGTAACTTTTTTGGCGAATCTAAACAACCTAGGAGCCAGCAAATATTTTTTATCGATGAGTATCTTACTTACCTATTACTGCCACATTGAAGTGATTTTATTCATAAGGACTGACTAAAAATAATATTTTAGTGGCTGAAATTTTTTTGCGCTGAAAAAGAAACAATATTTATTTGTTTTAAACTTTCATGGTCACTAACATTAGAATAGTTATTTACGGGATTGCTACCATTCGTACCTTATTTTTGAGTATCCGATATTTCATGCCGACTAAAAGAACACATAAAAGCGGTCAAAAACAATGACAAGCAGAAATCAGCAATTGCAGAACATTTGTTGGAATCGGGTCCAAATCACTGGATTGAGTTTTATAACCCTCAGATAATTTCGACAGAACGCCACTACATACCGAGACTGGTCAGGGAAGCGATTGAAATCCGGAAATTCAAAAATTTCAATCGTGAGGATGGGTTTAAATTGTCAAATATCTGGAATCCAGTGATTTGTAAGTGTAGGAACCGTAAAACTAAACAAAGTGTCGTTTCGCGGGCAGATACTGTGAGTGTTGTGTGTCGAGAACAGGTGCGAATAAATAGTGAGTTAGGAAACAGTGGTACCGGAGGTGAACGCAGTAAAAGACTAAGAAGGAGGGTAGACCGATATGTCTGCCAATAACATCTTACCCGCAGAATCTTCAGTTACTCCGTGACCATGGCGCTTGCAACAGCGCCGAAATATCGGATACTCAAAAATAAGGTACGACATGGTAGCAATCCCGTAAATAACTATTCTAATATTTATTTGAAAATAAAGTACAGATTAATCTTGCGTATTCATATTTTTGGTAAATCAAGTATCTAATAAGGAATTGTATTATGAATTTAAAAGTTGTAATATTGTTATAATCTGAGTATACTGTGACAAAAACATCTTGTCGCAAAAAATATTTCATTACCTTCAGCACAGCTTGAAATATCAAAAATCATTCTGTATACGCATCGTACCTGGATCAAGCACGCTCTCCTTCTTACTTGCCAGTGTGTCTGCCAGCAGCAACGAATGTGGGAGGATCGCGGTAGTATTTTTGGGCGACGCGAAAAACATCGCCGAATTCGTGCTTCGACCAAATTCCAAATCATTACCGACGGCGGATTTTTAAAGTAAGTAGATGTATTTTTTTTATTAGTTTGGTCTTATTGCATTTGTTATATTATGTATGTGTACCGCCCTTATTATTATTATGCACGTTAATCGAATAATTGCAGTGTAAAAGCAAAAATAGTTTTAAAAAATCATTTCCCTCACTTTCATTACCATCGATTACCTTCAGCAATGAACGTGACGGTAATGAAACTAAAATGAAGGTAATGAATTGTAAATTAAATGCGATATTATCCTATACGTATTTTTAGATTCTATATATCATTGTTGATAGCATGCGCGGCGCATTTATAGAAATGTCACCTTAGTTTCTTGAGGTTCCGGGTTAAATTCCCGAGTTGAGCTAAAAGTGTGATCTTTTAATATCGTCCCCGTCGTGGAAGAACTAAATAACTGACAAAACCAAAGTTCCGAGATAATCGCGATTTTCTGTTTTTTTTTCGTTAAAAATGGCAATAACTTTTTAAGGTGAAGAAAATTTACCGTCGGTTTTTTTATATGTTATACAACAGACCTACTTTTATTATTTAAACATTTCGAGGTGTTAATACGGTACTTAAATTTTAATTTAAAAATAAAAAAAGTAATTATTTAGTTTTGCCACAACCACTTTTTGCGACCAAGTGGTAGTTATAATACTTTTACATGTCACTTATTTAGTTTTGCCACAATCAATTACAAAGATTTGCAGTGAATAAGCACACTTGTTTAAGTTTTGCCATACTTTTACTAGCCAAAGGTTTGATGTACTTTTTGATTTTGGAAAGGTTTTTTAATGCAATTTAATTGAAAGTGATAAAAAAACAGTTAAATAATACTAGAATATGCTTGTTAAGTCAACGTTTATTGGTAAGTCCAAATAAAAAAATCAACATAGCTTCTTAATATAAAATCACAATTGAAACAAACACTAAAACAAGGTTGTATCAAATAAAATGTATCAAAATTTAAATCAACATAATAAAAATAAAAATAAACGGTGCATTCTCATAACATTGGTATCAAAATAATCGTAATACAATTCAAAACCAATAAAATTGTAATAGGTTTTAATTTGGATGTTATCCAAATTCAACATTTGACACATCTTATGCCAAAGAACAAAAAATTTAAACCAATATTGAAACTAAAACAAACTTAAAAATTTAAATGAATCGAAAGTAAGTAATAAAGATGACATAGTATTATAACTATTCCGTTTCAACATCTGAATTATCGGCGTCTGGTTGTTCTGATGATGCAGGTAAACTTTTATACCATGCATGTAATTCGCCAGGAATTATATTTTTCTGACAAAGCATAAGCAAGTCCTTTTTTTTTAGCCATAGTGATTGGTAGTGCTCGGATATAAGCACGCTCAATTGTGTTTTCAGCAACTGCAGCAGCAGGAGTACTTCTTGTCTGTCGGCTAGGCTTGGTTAGTGTATTTATAGATAAATAAGGACCATCGTAATCATATCGAAACTGAATGATTCCTGGTAGCTGTTTCTCGAAACGTAAGCATTTGATTTTTAACCAGTTTACTTTTTCATTTCCATCAAAGGTTATAGATCGGTTTTTAATTGTTTCTGATGCAAATTTTTTAACATCGATCATGTCTTTGTAAGTCAACTCTGTGACTTTGTAGGGAGTCCTGTTTGAATTGTATCTTTTTGAACGGGCTCGATGCATTATAGCTTTCCAATCTAGTATTGAATAGACTTCGGTGTGCCTTTTTTCTTTCTCTATTGCACTATGCATCGAGTCTACCTCCATAAAGGTATGTCCACTCTCGAGATATTTTTGTTCTATTACAGCTAGATATGGATGTGACTAAATAAGGTGTAATAGAAATGCAGCCATGTATTGATTCCTATTTTGACCAGAGCAAATGTCGGAATAAATAGTTATATGAGTTACTTCTGCTGGCACATCTTTAATCCAATTATTAAGTGCCGAAGCAATTTCTATGCTTCCTCTTTTACCATTTATTTCTGTCCAAATCAAACAATGTGCTTTATTTTCTGGTGGCTTGAACTCATAAATTGATAAATTATACAAGTTAAGCTTGCGACAGTAATACAACAAACTATCTGACGTAGACGGAATTTGTAGAAGACTTTGTAGATCCATTGTTATACACAAATAGGATGCATCTTCTTCTGATCTCTTTTTATCCAAATCTTTAGATTTATAGGATGCCTCTTTTCTTATTATGTGTTCCTTATATTCATTTTCTAAAGCCTCGTCCCTATTCTTTGAGCGGTTGTATTTGTTGCATAGGCAACACTGGTCTTTTTTAGGATGATAAAAAGACAAGTTGTACTGTGTTCCAAATATTCTCTTGTATACATTGAATTTAACTGGATCTTTATTTATTTCCTGCATTTTTTCTTTATATAAGTTTTACATTTTAGCTATAGATAAATTAGGATCCAAGTATCTTTTAGTTGTTTTTTTGCGGCAATAATGGGATTCAAGCACAGCAAAACTTTCAATGTGTTTTTTTACTTCACCTTCGTTTTCATTCGTTGTTTTGTTTGAGGCTGGGCCTTTACCACGTTTGTCATAAGAGTCGAATGATCCACAATCATTAACATTGTTTACTGCTGTTTCGATAGGTCCAGTAGAAATACACAGCGTAGACATGAAAACATTTTTGCAGACACGTACTAATTCGGTCTTCTCTTTAAAAAAACCATATTCTCTACTAGAAGTACGTTGTTTAGCTGGAGGCAAGTTTTTAATGGTTCTTTTTACTTCCTTTAAAATAATCCTTCTTAAAAGAAACTCTTTTTGAAGATTAAAATCGTTAATTTTCCAGTACTCCTTACATATTGCTTGACGTTCTTCTTCCGAAAAATTTGTATAACAATTGTATCGGCAGGTTCTGTTGCATTTTGGTTCTAAGATTGTAAATGAAAAATTAAATAAAAGTACTCATTTATTTTTGCCACAACTACAATTTGTAGCAAGGTTTGCAATGAGTTGTGGAAGAACTAAATAAAGTTACTTATTGACTTTGGTTCGTATTGATGAGGGACCTAGCTGTAGTTATTTAATTTATTCGGAAGTTATTCAGTTCTTCCACACAAGTTTTGCATCAAATTGTGTTTATAAGAAATGGTCCACAGTTCTACTAAACTGATGATATTTTCGCGAATATCGCACGTATTGCAACGAGACACAGACCAAAATGTAGGTAACACTTTCTACTATTACAAAAGCGAAAAAAGTGATTTTTGCCAAAAGTGTCAGTTATTTAGTTCTTCCACGACGGGGACGATATTTTCAAAATTTTAAACTTTCAGTAAGTTTGGCGTGGGCTTACCCTTTCGCCTCGATAAACCGCTTTTATATAAGTAATACTTGAACTAACGGTTCACAATTCCCCCGTGAGGTCTTTATTTGCAGCGACCTCAATAGGTCCATTGGGTTATTACTACTAAATTAGATCTTTAATTAATAGTAACAGAGAACGTTCAGAAATACTTAAAAACGTTATCTATAATGAAAAGTGGGTGACCGCATTCATAATTGTCAAGTTATTTTTTTAAATATTATTTGTTCAGTTTAAAAAGGCCTATAGAACACTGGCTGGTGTGAGTTATAAATGTCCGTACATTATTTTAGGTTTATTAACCGACAGCAAAAATATAAAGATTTTGTTATCAGGATTTCTAAAAATATTATGGTTTTAGGTTACAAATATTGCTAAAACTACAAAAAACTCGCGATGAGAAAAGGCTGCTCAAGCTGAGACTACGTAAGGAGAAAAAATACCAGGAATTGAAAACGATCCATTAAATATTCATCAAAAGAAAAAGAGATAAAGAGATATTTTAAATTAAAAAAACAGAATAAAATAATGCCAGTTGCTATAATTACCCCAGAAGAAAAAATGAGCTCAAAGGAAAAAATGGAATAATTAAAAAGGCACTATTTGGGCATAAAAGAAAGAGAATAAACTAAAGAATACAGATGAAAGTAGCAGTGGGAGAAAAACAAGTAGAGCTGCTAGAATTTTTTGAGGAATACGCCACGCTTTATTCAATTTTTTGATGATTTAATAAAAATGCTTTTTTTTTTACCAAACCAAAGAATTTGACATTTGTGATAAATGTATGAACTTAAGTTGTTTTTAAGAATTTTTAATCTATTAAAATGAACTAATTAAGTTTAGCACTTGAAAATCATCTCGTAGTTTCGTACTATTATACTGACTGATTATTTACCCAAACTTTTAGTATAGTATAACATTTAAATATTTAATTTGGCTGATAGGATGACTGATTTTTAAAGTTGTTGTTTGTTTAATATAATTGAGGACTTGACTTACGAGATTTTTATTCACATCATCTTCAGAAGAAATATTGTCGGCCGTTATTTTCGTACCAACTACCACAGTTATTCATTTACCATCAGCAAGTCAAATTTCATCGGTCGATATCTACTTATAT